>RCUC01053100.1:0-11066 GCA_003697995.1 Taxidea taxus jeffersonii | reverse complement strand
TAGACCATATAATGCTAAGTAAAATAAGACAGAGAAAGAAAAATACCATATGATCTCATTCATATGTGGAATTTAAGAAAGAAAACAGATGAACATATGGTAAGGGGTGGGGAGAAAGGAGAGAGGAAACAAGCCATAAGAGACTCTTAACAATAGAGAACAGACTAAGGGTTGATGGAGGGAGGTTGGTGGGGGATGGGCTAGATGGGTGATGGATATTAAAGAGGGCACTGGTTGTGATGAACACTAGGTATTGTATGTAAGTGAGGAATCACTGAATTCTACTCCTGAAACCAATATTCCACTGTATGTTAACTAAAATTTAAATTTTAAAAAATATTTTATAAGTATTCATAGTGCATATTTTCATAATTATAAAGAACATGATATTTAAAAGGCCATTTCAAATCAACAACCAATAATCGTGACATAGTGTCATGACTCAAAGCAAATAGTTTTGTGGAGAATAAGCTCTATTTTTTTTTAAAAACAAAACATAAGTTGGATATTAAGGAGTTGAGAGAACTTCTAAGTATATACTTCCTAAAATTTCAATTCAAAAATAATCTTTCTGAAAAGTAATCCTTTTTTCAGATAAAAGCAGGCTTGTTCTCCATGAGGAAACAATAAAAGCAAAGATCCCAAATGTAAAACAATAGCTGGAAAAAGAGAAGAGGAGGGTACTCCCTCTTGAGTTGTCAGGATCTTGGCAGTGTGTTTTTACAACCGAAAAAAAATTTTTTTTTCTATGAAGTACATTCAAGTTTGTAGAAATGTTCTGTGGTGCTTTAAAGCCAAGGTTCTGTAAAAATGACTTAATTGATGTCTAACTTTTAGCAAAAATCTGAAATGCACCTTTGATGTTTGGGCCATGGGATTTACATAATTAATACAACTGACCTTAATCTCCCTCTTCTTTTTATTTAGCTACAGATGCTAAATATTGGCAAAATGTGTATGAACAGGGAACTTACAACCAGGCCCACTCAAGATTGTTAATAAACAAATGTAAGAGTTGTTCTTGGGCTGCCTTACGGTTTCTTGTGGAGATGATGAGTAATTTTGAATGATGGCTCTGCAAGGAAATTCTTCTCTTCTTTGGCAGAGAGAACATTTTTGTAAACAAAAGCAGTAGATTTGTTCAAAATGATGAACTAACAAGGATTTGATCTGTACCTGCCTCACTGAGAACCATCTATGTTCCCATTTAGATCTGGCAGTCATTACAGACTGCCTCGCCACTGCACAAAACAGCTTGAACACACCACAGGATAGGAATCCCATTATTTTCAGGTAGAACCACAGATCAATTTTATTTTCAGTGTTTTGTCCGTGGGTCATTCTACCATTTTTCAGGGAGTCTCCTTGGATAGTAGCTGATTGATAAATGAATTCTAGTCCAGAAGTCATGTGGTAAGTAGGGTGGGTAGGGCTCAGTTTTCACAAATAATGACTAAATTTCTGGGCCATCCCTTAGAAGGTGATACCAACAATGGTACTAACTATGTTTACACTGTATTGAGCTTCTATTTCTAACATGATGTCTACTTCATGGCTTGACCATGCAGTTTAGAAATAGGCCTCCCTTAGAAACAGAAGGGGGCACCCCACAAGCCAGGAATAGTAGTGGCCGGCAGCCTTCAGTGAGAGGGGTATCAACACAAGTGACTTCTCGTGAGGACCAGTATCTCAGTTCTTTCTCATTTAGCTTGCTAGGTTAAAGAATATCTGGAGAGTCCATGGTCTTGCAGACTATGAAACAATATTCTAAAAGGATATAAGGTTATATATATATATATATATATATATATATATAGCCATGTATGTGACTATTTTTGCAGTCATATGTAGAATATCTCAACCCAATAAAGTGTCAATAAGAGATCCACTTCATAGCTTCAGTTCGTCCATACCTGAATTTTATGGTAATATTAATGAGCATTTGTTCATTCATTTTGGTCTTGGGAATAGTAAACAGAAAATTTATAAAGGGAGATGTTTGAATAGAGATAGTTCTATTTATTTTTTTTTGAAAGTTGAGAAAATCTGATCTTAATCTATTTTAACCAACAATATCCTGGTCCAGCTTTGAAAGCATTGCTTAAATTCTAAAAGTTCTGAATTAAAGAACACAAGAGAGAAGGGAGGGGTGGGGATGTCTAAACAATGACTCCCCGTGACCTTCTGTTTAGTGACCCATCTTTGTATGTCCACTATCCCTGAAAACCAAAGCAGGACAATAGACTCACAAGAAACTAAAAATAGAGCTTCCATCACTACAAAGCCTAAAAATATTACAAAATGTGGCTCGGTCAGTTAAGCATCCAACTCTTGGTTTTGGCTCAAGTCATGACCTCAGGGTCATGAGATAGAGCCCCATGTTGGGCTCCTGGATCTGCGGGGAGTCTGCTTGGGATTCTTTCTCTCCCTTTCCCTCTTCCCCTCCCCCCACTTGTGTGCGCAAGCATGCTCTCTCCCTCTCTCTCACATAAATAAAAAATACATTTAAAAAAATTACAAAATTCCCAGTAGTGCTATAAATTGATATTATTTGTCTCTTTGAAGGATACATAATGCATATCCTAAACACCAAAAAATAGGGCAAATACATAGAGACAAAAGAAGACTTTTCTAAAGTAATTTTATATCTCAGTTCGCTTAGGTAAGTTACCTGAGGTGGCACTGACATGAAACAAAGCATTTGTTTTAATGTTAGGAGGAGAAGCCAACTAGAAAACAAATTGCCTAGGATCCGGCAGGAGAATGTGACAGTGTTCACTGACTGCATTAAAATATTTATTGCGTGAAAACTGGACACCTGAAGCCTCTGTGCTTTGGAAGAGGAAGCTGCCACAAGCCATAGGCCAACAGCGGCTCTGGGAACTTCCCTGAGCCTTTGAATCCCCAGAGTGTTTTCAATGTTAATTCCCAATCCTTAAGTTTAAAGATTTTTCCATTGCCACCATTAGTACACTTCAACTACCAGTCGTGAACTTCAACAATCTATTTCTAGCATTTTGTACATTTTGAAAAATTTTCCCTCATAATTTAATACATACCTGACAGACTTTGTTCAAAAATACTTGTTTATAACTAAAGCTAAATGCCTGATCGTGGCTAATTATTTACATCTGCTATCATTGTCATGTCACTGGTGTCCTATTACTAATTATTTATAATAATGGCAAGATGTAATAAAATAGTCAATTCAAGTAGTCTGATGGAAAAGAAAGAAAAAAAAGAAAGAAAGCAGCTTAGCTTAAAGTAGTGTATTGACTGCCCCGTACTTCATAAGACACCTCTGAATGTGTTCATCTGCTCATAAGTAGAAGTTCAGAGTCTGAAAATTGGGGTCATCATTATGGACTAGATAAAAGTGCACAGTGTTTTAAAGTCATGTATGTTATTTGTAAATCAAGGTATTACCTTAACTCCTTCACCTCATCCTTCAAGCAACACCTTTTCTGAAAAAAAAAAATTAATATCAAATGACTAGAATACTATGGAGAGTGAAAAATCTTTTGATATAAATTTATCTCTATAAATAGAAGCTATAAAAATACATAACACACACATGCACACACAATGTTCGTTCCACCAAAAAGGGTCATTTCCTACAAATCAGATTGTAGCTAAGCATGCATAGTACCGCTCAAATGAATACTTTCCTCAAGTTGTCTCTCCTATGACATAATGAGAGACATTACCCAGGAAAATGGCTTTATTTTCATCTTTTTCAGCTTAGAAAAAAACGATGAACTTTCGTTTATCATTGGAAACTCTAAACCCAAAGCTCACAGTGAGTGCTTTGTGTTAATTATTTTTGCTTAATTTAGTTTTGCTTCATTTCACTGTGTTGAGAGGCATGCTACATTTCTCATTAATGGTATTTTGGGTGGGACAGTTAATTCAGAGTGCAAAACTGACCCACAAATTGCAGGATACATATTGTCCTTGATCTCTGGGCACCAAATGCCAGTGGAATCCCCCTGTGACAAGCAAAAATAGTCCCTCCCTCAAACCATGCCTCAAATGCCCCCAGGCTCCAAAGGCCCATCCAGGTTAAGAACTGCAGTAGGGAACTCAGACTCACTTTCACAGATGTCAGCTGAAGTTGGAGGGGAAAAACATGGAATTGGTGATAGACAAAGTAGAAAAGTAATAAGACTAACAACTACTATTTATTGAATCCTTTCTGCATGCCAGAGCTCATAACAGACATATAAGGAGAGGAAGAAACAAAACTTAAACATTAAACAACTAATTCAAAGTGCAGGAGTGTCAAGGTGGTACCAGAATCTGAATTCATGATTACCTTACCCCATATCTTAAGCTCTTGTTCATCAAACCAGCTAGCTTACTCTTTTAAGTTCATTAAACTAAGTCAACTGAACTTCAGACAGCTCCATCAGTTTGACCAAAAACCAGATTTTGTGCAAAGTTAATACACTCATTTTTACATCTACACAGTATACCTTGAGCAAAGCTGGTTTTTCTCAGCCTGAGCCACAGACTTGTTTTTTTGTTTGTTTGTTTGTTTGTTTTTAAAGAATTTCTTTATTTGTTAGAGAGAGAGATTGAATGAGCACAGGCAGACAGAGAGGCAGGCACAGGCAGAGGGAGAAGCAGGCTCCCTGCCAAGCAAGGAGCCCCATGTGGGACTCGATCCCAGGACGCTGGGATCATGACCTGAGCCGAAGGCAGCTGCTTAACCAACTGAGCCAACCAGCGTCCCCACAGACTTGTTTTTAATAATTAGGTAGAGTTCATAAAGTTTGTAGGTAGATATGGATGAAAATACCTGTGAAAATTCTTATGAAATCCTCAAAATTTATATTAAGACTAAATGAATTCATTGTCTATAAAGTAACAAGAGTATAACCAAGAAGTCTCTGGGTCTTTCTAGCCTATGGATTTGTCTTCCACTGGCTCATTGTCTCCACTTGCTCAGACAGAAATTCCTGTCTCCAGAAATGTTCCCGTCAGGCATGTGAAGGCATTCCTAGAGGCTTGCTCAGATATGCCCAGGAACACCTGTTCTCCTCAAGCTGGTCTCTAGTCTCTGTCACGAAAACCCCAGCTGGGGGTACCTCATCCATTGCTACTGACGCCTTCAATGAGGGGGTGAACATCCATGCCAAGATAATTGCTTCCTGACACCCCCAGGCTGACTGTTTTGACCTCTCAGAGCCATACTGGATTTCCCACAGAGGTAGGGAGGATACTTTTCTTCTCAACTCTGGGCCACATTTTACTGAGCCACAAAGTGCCTCTGCTTGAGCCCAGAGTCCACAGTATTTCTCATAAAGTTTCTTTAGTTTGGGGCTCTCCCATCTTTACACTGGTGCTCAAACCTAATAGGGAGCAAACACTATTGCAGCAGTTATGCTTCCCACTGTCCTTGTCACTAAAGAAGATATAAGCAAAACTCCTAATTTTGGGAGTTAATTGCATGTGTCAACTTAACTAGGCTAAGGTGCCCAGTTGTTTGGTGAAAAATCAGTCTAGATGTTGCTGTGAAGGTAATTTTGAGATGTTATTAACATTTACATAAGTAGGTTTTGATTAAAGCAGATTATTCTCCATAATGTGGGTGGGCCTCATCCAATTAGTTGAAGGCCTTGGGAGAAAAGACAGGGATCCCTGAAGAGGATGGAATTCTGCCTCCAGAGTTTGCAGTCAAGGATGCAACATTTACTCCTGCTGGAATTTACAGCCTTCTGGCCTGCTCTGCAAATTTTGGACTTGCCAGCTCTGACATCACATGAGCCAATTCCTCAAAACAAATCTATCTAGATCTAGACATAAATGTAAAGAGTAGATAGGTATAGATATAGATCTAGATCTATATATGTAGAATAGATATATAGAATATATATAGGATAACAGGATAACACAATTTTATATATATACACACATATACATATGTATATAGGATACATATACTATGTATATGTTTACTATAATCTCATATATTATATTATATATCACATATTATATGTAATATGTTATATATATTATATATCTCCTATTGGTTCTGTTTCTCAGGAGAACCCTGACTAATACACTTATCACATCCTCTTTCAGACAATCCAAAAGTACTCAATTGTAGCGATTCAAATAAACAGATGCTCAGAGACACGAACTGATTGCAAGGTCAGCAACCAGACATTGATTGATTACCCTTTTGAGGTCCTCTGGAATATCAATTTTTTAAAATTTTTTAATTTTTTATAAACATATAATGTATTATTAGCCCCAGGGGTACAGGTCTGTGAATCGCCAGGTTTACACACTTCACAGCACTCACCATAGCACATACGCTCCCCAATGTCCATAACCCCACCCCCCTCTCCCAACACCCCTCCCCCCCACCCCCCTCAGTTTGTTTTGTGACATTAGGAGTCTCTTTTGGTTTGTCTCCCTCCCGATCCCATCTTGTTTCATTTATTCTTTGGAACACCAAAGTGTTCCAAAAGAATAAATTGATGATAAAAATCATCAATAACGATTTATACAAGATATAAGGTGGATTAGAATATCAGTCTCAGTTTCTCTCACTTAGGACTTGAACAAGTGTTGCTGAGGGAATACCCACCATGCTAGTCTCATCTCATGGTCCTTACCTAGATAGTTGGTGCCAGAACGTCTGCTTCAGCAGCATTCCCACCACCACAATTTCTACTTCTACCACTACTACTACAATTAACTAACATTCAGTGACCATTTCCTCTTTAACACAGATGCAAGCTGGGTTATACTCACTCTCTGAGATAAAATTGGCTTGAATCCACGGTCAATAACTCATGAAGATCCAAATTTATGCAGATTTTTAGATGAGAAGGAAAGTCAACACAGGCTCTGGGGTCCTGTTGCCTTTCTTCCATGGTGTGTCCTCTTAGACTTACAACTCAGCTTTTTTTCTCTATTTCTACCTAAAAAACCACACCAGTATTATATATAATACTGATCATTTTTAAGGATTTTTGTAGTTGCTTAATGTCACAGCACTCAATAGTACTATCAATTTGAAAGAGCACATTACTGTAATGGATAATACTTGAAATATCAATTGAAGTTCCCTCTCCTTACATTTTCTTTTATCATCATCTTTCCTCTACTAAAGTGAATTATAACATCTTTGATTTACACTTAAGAGGTCTAGTATAAACTAGAACCAAAAGCCTTTGAGTAGCAGAAGCCTGAGCTGAGAGCCACAAACATGAAAAAAAAAAAAAGTCTTCTGGGTTTAAAATTTAGCTTTAATTATCAAGAGTCAAAGCCAGAAGAAAGAAGACACCAGGTTTATCCTCAAACAATAAACTGGGAAAAGAAAGATGGAGAGCCCATTTCCAGCCACACAAGAAGAGGATAAAAGACTTTTCTTGGCTGGGGGAAAGGAATTTAAAGAGGAGAGAAAGCAAGAGAGGGGATTTGTGTCTTTGTGTCTCTGGCCCCTGGCCCTATTCCTGACCCAGGCTGAATCCAGGTAGGGTAGGCAACTGGAAATCCAAAGCAGGAAAGGATCCAGGCCTTTATTCTCAGAGCCTCTCCTGGAAAAGCTGTGAGTCTCTGCATCCATCCTGGCACCAGGAAATTCTGAGAGCTATGCCCAGATATCTGGTCTAAGGCAACTTCATGCATCCTGACAGTGATTATGGGAAGAGCAGCAGAAAGTTACTGTGGCCCTGACAGGGTGATAGAGATGGTACCCAGGTCAGTGGACCTGGAGGGAACTGGGGTCTATGCCCTAGTGACCAGGACCATGAGTGACCTGCAATGAACAGATAATCAGAAGGGTTATCAGGAGAACAGGGCTTCTTTTGGGACATGGGGCAGGACACACATCGAGACACCGGTGGGATAAACTGCAGCTCAGCAGCTGCGTGAGATGGACCCGGGATGGACCCGGGAAGACCCTGGCACCCTCTTCCCCTGACCTGAATGATAGTTAAATTCCCTTCTTTCTGGGACTTATGTTACCTGCTGGGCAGAAAGGAGGAGAGGGTTGAGGGACAATGAGAATGATTGAGAAGGTGGTCATAATCCACAGAGTTTCAAACCCTGAGGATCTGAGCTAACTTTGAATCAATATTACTCTTGTCACCACCCATTAAATCTAGTTTAATATTAGAGAAATGAAGAAAGATACAATTTTGCCTATCTGTTCAATATAGGGGGAAGGTCTATAAATTTTTCATTTAAAACATTTGTCATTTCTGCTGTTGAAGTGCTGCTGCACTCCTCCTTCTCTCTGGTTTTCTCCGCTAGCACAGACTTCTCTGTGCCTTTTCCACCATGATCGCCTTGTGAACGTCAAAGTCTTTTCTGTAACCTGCAAAGCAATTCAGCACTCCCCAACTCTGACTCTAACCACATACCAACCAGTTAGATCTTCAGCAGCTCGAAGCACCTTTCCATTGAACAGAATCTGACCTTAGAAGTCACTTTGGGTCAGGTATGGCATCTTTCTTCTTTTATATCTATGTACCAGTTGTGTTTTGTACTTCACTTTACAATAATGCATATAGAAAACTGATAAAGGGTCAGAAAGAAAATGAAAAGAGGCATAGATCAGAAATTTTGCAGGTAGTACTCAGACCCCAGGCTCCCTAACCCCAAATCTTATACTAATAGACACTGTCTTGCAAAAATTCCTAGTTTTGCTTGTGGGCTTGCATGATGTCCTTGAAAGTTATGTCTTGATCATTCTTTTCTTTTGAGGGCTTGGATTCCTTCCAATCTACTTCTCTGGGTTTACTGGTTAATAAAATGGCTGATGGCTGATGGTTCTATCTCTCCCAACTCAAGACCTCATTATCTGCCCTCTCACTTTGGAAGTTGCTCAGTAGTACAATCAGCCGCACTGCCTTCTGAGGCCTGAGGGAATCTTTTAAATCCCCTTTGATGAGAATAGTCATTTCCTGCCCTGAGTTTTAACTGAAATTTAATCATGAACATTTCCTGTATATCTCTTGGGAAACAGTAGCTAATGGGTGGTATTATTGCTCAATCCCTTTATGTCTCCTCTTTGGACTACCAGGGTCAGGCAGAGCAGTGTTCCTGTCACCTCCTTTGGGGAAAATGACTCCAAAGGGGAATTGATTTACACTAGTTCCCAACCACTGTTCTCACAAAATGGAGTGGGAGAAAAAGAGCTGTGTAAACAGGTGGAGCCAAGCAAAATACTTTGCCCTAAACTGAAAATGTATGTGGTTGGAAATGCCTAACAGCTCATGAAAAGTAGACACTTCAGACATTTTTGCATCTCTAAAGAGGACTGAAGAAAAGAACACATTGCATATAACCTTGGAAAACCAATTATCATTACAAATTCTGTCTGCTTTAAGGTTATTTCACTCTAAAGCATTAACAGTTTTTGAGATTTATTGAAAAGAATCATAGCTGGAAAAACAACTAATCTTTCGTGAGTTAGTAAACTGTGCTACAATCACTAAGTAGTCCAGTAAATTAAACTCAAATCCAAATTGATACATTTCTTGGTTTTAAAAGCCCTATTTATCCCAGGTAGGCAGGTTAGTTTAACAATCTAAAATCAATGTAATTCACCATTTTAATAGACAAAAAAACTCTCCTATATTATTGTCTCAACAGATGAAGAAAAATTATCTGGCAAAATCTGACATCTATTCCTAATTAAAAGAACAAGAATAAATGGAAACTTCCTCCACATGAAAAAGGGCATTTACAAAAACAAACAAACAAGCAAAATAAAACCCAAAAACTATGGCTAACATCAAACTCAAAGATGAAAGAGTGAAAGCTTTCTCTTTAAGATCAGAAGAAGTGAAGGATGCCACCTACCACTGTTACTCAACATGATACTAGAGTTTCTAGCTAGAGCTATAAGGCAAGGACAGGAATTTAAAGATTGAAAAGGAAGAACTAAATCTATCTTTATTTGCAATCAATATGATTTTATACACAGAAAAATCCCATGGAATCTACAAAAAAAGCTATTAGACTAACAAACTTATCCAAGATATAGGATGCAGAATGCCTGCCTCACTCACTTGGAAGAGCATCTGACTCTTGATCTTGGGGCTGTGAGTTCAAGTCCCACACTGGGTGTAGGTATTACTTAGATAACTTTTTTTTAAAAAGAATATATTAATTATATTTCTATATGTCAGCAAAAATAATAGGAAATTTAAAATAATACAATTTACAATAAAATTTTAAAATGTGAAATAAGCATAAATCTAACAAAAAAAAAGTGTAACCCCTGTACACTGTAAAGTTCAAACATTGCTGAGAGAAATTAAGAAGACCTAACTAAATGTTTGGGAAGACATAATGTTTTAGAGGGCTCAATATTATTACTATGCTGCTTCCCAAATTTATTTATAGATTTGGTGCGATCCCAGTCAAAATTCCAGCAGGTTGTTTTTGTATAACTGACAAACTGATTTTATGATTCTTAGCAAAAGACCTAGAATTGCCAAAACAATTTTGAAAACTAAGAACCAGTTTGGAGGACTTACAGTATCTAACTTGCAAATCGTGAAACTGTAGTCATCAAGACAATGTGATATTGGCTTAAGAATAGACAAATAGAGTAAACAAAATATGGAGTCCAGAAATAAACCCACACATATATGGTCCATTGACTTTCAACAAAAGTACAAAAGCAATTCAGTGGAGAAAGATTTGTATTTTCAACAAATGGTGCTAGGAAAATTGGATATCCATGTGCAAAGGAAAAAAAAAAACAAAATAAAAACAAACAAAATAAAACTGTGATCCTTACTTCTCACCATTCAACTCAAAATGGATCATAGATCTACATAAAAAAACCTAAAACTATAAAGCTTCTAAAAGAAAGCATAGGAGAAAACCTTTATGACCTTGGGCTAAGCAAAGTCTTCTTTTATAAAACACCAAAACCACAACCCATTAGAAAAAACAGCATAAGAGCATCTGGGTGGCTCAGTCATTAGACATCTGCCTTTGGTTCAGGTCATGATCCCAGGGTCCTGGGATCAAGCCTGGTGTTGGGCTCCCTGCTTAGTCGTGAGTCTGTTTCTCCCTTTCCTTCCACCCTT
>RCUC01053091.1:0-14250 GCA_003697995.1 Taxidea taxus jeffersonii | reverse complement strand
TCCAGGTCCCCCCTTGGCCTTGGCAGGACTTGCTGGGGCCAGGCACCAGGCTGGCCTTTATAGGCAATACCCCCTTGATTCCCGGGAGGCCTGGGGGGCTCAGTCAATTAAACTTCTGCCTCCGGCTCAGCTCATGGTCCAGGACAGTGGGATGGAGCCCCACGTCAGGCTCCCTGCTCAGCAGAGGAGTCTGCTACCCCTCTCGTTCTGCCCCTGCTCGTGTTCTTTCTCTCTCTTACTCTCTCTCAAATAAATAAATAAAATCTTTAAAAAGATAGATCCCCTTGGTTCCCCCGAGGAGGAGGATGCTCATCACCACACCAGGGTTTCAGAAAAGGAGACTGAGGTTCATGGAGGTCACATGATAGAAATTCAGACTGTCCAGTTCTGAGTCCATGGCCTGGGCCACACTGCCACCAGGGCAGGGGGTGAATGGAGAGCCACTGCCTTGGGGAGCTGGGACCTGGGATAGCTGTGTGGCCTTGGGCCCGTCACACAGCCTCTCTGAGCCTCTATATTCTCATCTGCAGGGCTGTGGCCCCTGGGGCGAGTGGGCTCCCACTGGTCCCGCAACATCTCTGGGCGGAACCAGGGGAGGTGGTCCTGGGGGTAGTGGGGTGTCCTTCATCTCAGCTCTCGGTAGCTCCCCTCGCATCGGCCTCTTTCCTTCCTTCCTCATTAATTCTGACAGGGCCCCCGGCCTCGGAGCAGTGGTGTCCGGGCAACCCCGGAGCTCCCGGCCGCTTCCCCATCTGCACGGTGGGAATGGGCCTAGAGCTGGCCTTGCAGGCCAGGTGCACACAGCCACCATGGGAGGGGCCTCAGGGAGGGGCCCAGAGCTGGCAGCCGGGCTGGCTTTGCCCTGGGACTCTTCTCGGAGTCCTGCGTGGTAGCTGCTTCTCTCAGCCCTGGACACTGTTGGCTCTGGGCATCAGCCCTGGCAGACCCAGTGCCAGCCCCAGACCCGGGTATAGCTAGTGGACACGATGGAGATGGCTAGGGGGCTTGTGAGGCTGGAGAATCCCCCCAAGTGCTCTCATTTGGCCCTTCCCAGGGGCTCCCCCACAGCTGTGGGGCAGCCCCCCACTGTAATTAAAAAGTAGGCACACCTCACTAGCCTCTAGCAAAGGAGGGTGCCACTGGTGGCCACAGGCTGGGGAATGAAGGGGCGCGGGGCCTCTTGCCCTCTCTAGGAGCACCTGCTGGCGGTTCCTCTCATGCGAGATTTCTGGGGCTGCACTGGGGGCCACCGATGGAAGTTTGGATCTGGGACCCTCCCTCTCCAACCTTGCAGGTGTAGGAGCAGAAACAGGGGCTTCAGTCCCCACTGCCCGCCTCCCACCCCGTCCAGGTGAGCCCTGGGACACTGGGACACTGCTGAACCCCGTGTACCATGTGCTCTTCTGCTCCCCTAATCCTGCTGTCCTCCAGATCCAACTCAGAGGCCTTAGCCTCCAGGAAGCCCTCCCTGAATACCAGAGCTACGGGTACTTCTTGGCAAATGGCCGGGCCATGGGTCACCCACAGCCCTGTTGTCTGCTTCATCCTCACATTCCAAAGCTGCCTCTGAGCCTCTTTTCTCTGCGCCCATGGCTGTGGCTTTGCCCAGCCTGCAGCATCTCTGGCCTGGATGGCTGGATCTGTCCCCTCCTGGCCCCAGGCTCCAGTGCTACACCAGGCCAACCTCAGCATCCCCACCCTTCCTCCCATGCCCCTTAGGATGGTCCCAAAGCATCCCCTGGCCCGTCAGAGCCTGCCCCATGACCCCTGGTTCTGATACTTGGCTCCACTCTTGGTCCAGGACCTGTCCTCATCCAGGCCTCCCACTCACTAGGGCCTCGCAGGACCTCAGCCACTCCTCATCTTCCCGGACCCTGCTCAGACATCCCCCCGCTCCAGGAGGCCCATTTACCCCACCCCAACCCTGCACCTCCGCCCTCTCCCCACAGTGGCCTGCCCGGGGACCGGCGTCTGTCCCCAGCCCACAATCTCCCTCTAGCCAGGACCATACCCAAAGGATGCACACACCTTCACGTCCTTTGGACCATGGGGCTGGGCAGAAAGGGCTGCTCCTCAAATCCTTGCCACTTACCCCTTTGGGGACACTTCGCAGGGACACTACCCCACCCCCAGGAGGACCTTGTCTTGGGAAACACACAGGTCTTGGCACCGGACAAGCCTGGCCCAGGGGTGGTTCTGTGACTCACTGGCTTCAATTCTTACTTGTCTGAGCCTGTTTTCTCATCTGCAAGATGGGGAGAGCCACACGGGCCCTCACAGGACTGTTGAGAGCATCCAAGGATAAAAAAAATCTACTGGCCAGGTTTGATCACGGTTCCTCTTTTCTCTTAAAGCTGATGGGCACAGAGGGAGACAGAAGCCAAAAAGATGAATCAGCCCCCAAGGGCCCTCCCCAATCTGTCCCTGGGCTGGGGACTCTTAAAGGACACTGGAATTCCAACAATGTCCCCTGCCCCAGCCCCAACACACCCTGTGACTCTCTGACGCCACCCGAGGCCCCTCCGGGAGGGACGTGAGCTACTGGGGCCACCGGTGCCAGAGAGGTGGCATTTTCTGGGCACTGTCCCTCACCAAAGACCCAAAGTGCTGGGTCCTGAGGCCACAGTCAGCACAGCTCAGGCCCTGCCCTCCAGGGGACGTGGCCCAGAGGGCAGTCAGCCAGCACGGAGTCCGGGGGCTCAGGCCCCAGCCGGGGAGCCAGGGCTACAGATTTTATTTTCTATTTTTCTTGCAATGCCTCCCACGAGCACGTTTTCCGTCTGTGGTATGAAAGATCAAGCGAGCTCACGTTTGGGATTGACAGCTGCTTTGCGCACAACCTTGATCGAATGCAAATCGCCACACCTCCTGGACGGAACAGCGATCTGATATAACAGCTATAACCACCGCCCCCCGTCTGAAACATGCATATTCATGGCAGGAACGGCACAGGTTTTAAGGCTGAAAATAAAACAAAGTCTGCACGCCGCCGGTTTCCGCGTGTTTGGCCGGGTCCCCGCCCGTCAGCGCGATGCAGAGCCTCCCGATGTGACGCACGTGTCCTCGTGTCCTCGTGCCTCCCCTGCCGTGCGCGCTGCCACCAGCAGGCTGAGCGTGGACCCCTCCGGCCCTCCCTCCCTGGAGAACTTGGAGGCACGGGAGTGCAGAGGCAACAGCAACCTCTCCCTCCTCCTGCTCCAGAGCCTGCCCTCCCCCAGCCCTGGCAAGGCTCACACTCTCGGGCCAGGAACCCGCCAGAATCACCCCAAAAGGCGCAGCGTGGGTGCACCCTTAGGCAGTGGCTCAGTTTACAACGTGCTTTCACTCAGCTCCCCGGGAACTAGGGAGGTCCCCGCGCCGCAGATGGTGAAACTGAGGCTCGGAGCGGGGGCCACAGAGTCGGGCCAGACAGCACCTCCTTCAGGAAGCCTTCCTCATCCTGGCTCCGCTCCTTCCCACAGCCTCCATACTCCCGCCCCTTGCCGTCCCAGGGTTCCAGTGTTCTCCTCCTGGTCCGTCTGCCCGCATGGTGGGCTGTCCATACCGTGAGCTCCTGGAGGCCCCAGCCAGCCTCCCTCAGCCCCTGCCTCTGCCCGAGGGTAAAGCCCGTGTGGCACCGGGGGAAGGGAGGGGATGAGCACATTCACGAAGCACACATGCTCTCACTGGGCCCACGACATGCCTGATTTCTGCACCAGCACTGGCAGGAGGGAGGGCCCCCACACCCTACCTGCCCCCCCGGTAAGACCACTCACCCACGCTCACAGCCTCCCGCCGGCCAGTGCTACCCCGGGACATGCCGTTTCCAGCAGCCACCCCAGAGGCCCGGGGGTCCCACCTGCCCTCAGCACCCCCGTCCACCCCGAAGGACTCCACGGCCAGCGAGGCAAACTTGTCCCACCACCCCTGCTCCCCACCAGAAACACAAACTCCATGCAGGCCAGAACATTCTCAGTTGGGTTCGTGGCTAGGCTCTTGGTGCCCGGCTCGCGGTGAGCGCTCAGGAGCTATACTGAACTCACGCGCCTGCCGGACTCAAGCACGCCTCCTCCTCGCTCCGCCTCCCTCTCCCAGTGCCCAGACCGGAGCGTGCCCGCACACGCTGGGGACCTGACCGAGTCCCACGGAGGATGACCTGCCTTTGTCGGCCACACAGAGCCAGGCCCGGAGCCGGGGGCTGCCGGCTTCTCTGAACGGGCCGAGCACGTCTAGCTACCGACCCTTGCCCTGGATGGCACCGTCAGCCACACGGAAACTGCACAGTTGACGCCTTTCTCCGCTGCAAATCCAATCTCACAGAGGTGGCAATGGGGCTCCCGCCTGGAGAAAGAGGGGCTCCCCACTCTCTGCGAACCTCAGCCGTCTCTCTTGTTCCCTAGCAGAGACTATCCCAGGACTAAAGATGAGACTGGTCCCGCGGCAACCGGGGGTAAGGGCAGGGGAAGCCAAAGTGAGGGGAAGAAGATCTGGCTCAGGGCCACAGTCAGGGCTGCAGACAGGGAAGACAGATACTGAGCTAACTGTCCCTGGGGGCATGCAAGCAAATGTGAAGGGACTGCAGAGGGCCACCCAGTAACAGCTTGAGTACTGAACTGCCTATCTTCCAAGGACCTGCCCCAGCCTGAGTCGGGATTCAGCACAGATGGAAGTCGACCCCGCACCGAGGCTAGGGGCAGAAAGGCGCTAACATCTCTAAGTGAGCCTCCCCCGGCTCACTCTGGGCAGACGCGCTGAGCACCCCCACGGCGTGGCTGCGCTGAGATACCACAGTCTGGACAGGTTCAAAGACAGAACCACGGAGCACTAGAGCTCAGCGTCACTGCCGGAACAAAGCCGGCGTTCAGCCTGAACCAAGACTTCTCGTCCCCCCTCTCGTCCGCTGCGAGCACAACAGGGAATTGCAGCCCTCCCCGCCCGCCCCCCAGCAGCAGCCACGAACCCCAACAGGGCTCCGCCGGCAGGACACCGCTCACCTTCAAAGGCAGGGGCCAGGGCGGAGGGCTGGGAGCTGGGGGCCAGGCGGCTGACGGTCAGGTCGCTCTCGGTGCCGCCCCTGTGGTTCAGCATACAGGTGTACACGGTGGAGCCTGGGGCAGGAGGAAGACCCAGGGTGTGTGCGCTGCTCAGCCAGACGGCCTCCCCGCACACCCGAGTCTACGTAACCGCGCGACAAGAGGCCCTCAAAAGGCCTCTCCACCCAGTGACATCACCACGACCCAGTGACCCAGAGAGGGAAGGGCAGGTCCCCCAGTGCTGCCATCCCCTGAGGAGGAAGGGTCCTGAGTGGAGGTTCTTTCTTCTTGAAATGCCTTGAGCCGGGACCTGGACAACCCCCAGACCACCCACCACCATGCTGGAAGGTTCTCGGGAGCAGGGATCCTGTCTCACCCACTCTGGGGCGCCCATGCTGGCTGAGCTGAGGCTCCCAGTGTGTTTTGAATAAACGACTAGACAGATGGATGAGTGAAGAGCAGGTGAAGGGGAAAGTGGAGGGAGGGGTGCTGGGCGGGGCTTGGGGGCGGACGGCCGTGGGTGGGTCAGCGGGAGCTTTAAGAGGTGAGCAGGGGGTGCGTGCGTAAGTGGGTAGGTGGATTGGTTGGCTGGGGAAATGGTGTAATGGGCTGAATTGTGTCCCCCCAAAATGATATGTTGATGTCCCAACCCCGAGGACCCATGAATGTGACCTTATTTGGAAACAGGGCTTTGCAGATGTAATCGCATTAAGATGGTCGTTAAGGTGGGCCCTGATCCAGTATGATGGTGTCCTTATAGGAAGAAGACGCAGCGGGACGCCTGGGTGACATCCAGGCGGAGACCGCAGGGACGCAGCCACAGCCAAGGAACCCCAAGGACCGTTGGCCCCACCAGAAGCTGGAGAAGCTGCTGATGGTCCTACCCACGGTCTCAGAGCAAGCACAGCCTTGCTGCCACCTTGATCGTGACCCTCTAGCCTCCGGATTGTAAGACAACACATTTTGATTATTTACAGCCACGAGTTTGGGTGTTTCGTTACAGCAGCCCCAGGACACTAATACAGAGGAATGGGTTGGGGATGGGTAGACGGACACGTGGGTGGAGCGTAGGTAATGTGCAAGGAGATGAATATCCCAAATATTACACCTATAGGAAAACACTGTTCCTTCTTTACTTGAGACTCAAATTTATCTGAGCATCCTGTATCTTCATTTCATTCTGGAAACCCTGTCTGGGGAGAGCATTCCGATGGGGGTGACAGTCTTAGGAGATATTTCCTGAAGGCCTGCTGCACTGTATCCTTTCTGGAACAAAGTAAAGGAGATGGAGGGAGGGAGGAGGGGAAGGAGGGGCAGAAGGAGGGATGGAAGAAGGTGCTGGGGGCCTAAGGGCTGGGACTTGGCAATGAGGCAGAGGGGTCCAGATGCAGGGGCATGGGGCCAGCTTCAGGGGCAGAGCCATGAGCTAGAGGAGCCCAGAGGGGACAGGTTTAGCCAGCCAGCGTAGGTGCCCAGAGCTCTGTCCTTGGAGTTCTTCCTGGCACTGGAGAGGAAAAGGAGCACGGTCCTTTGGAGGTCATACCTGGGGGTCGGCTGACATCAGCAGAGAATAGCCAGTCGGCAGCCTTCCTCGCATCCAAGCCCACCAGGTAGAACTTCCCGAAGTAGGACATGTTGAACACAGCAGCAGCCCCTCTGCAGGCCAGACACTCCTTCTTGATCTGTAAAGTTCCACGGAGGAGGGATGCTGTGAGAGCTCTGAGATGTGCCTCCTCTGGGGAGCATGGGCTCTTTGCAGGGCTCTTTGCTGCACACCTGCTCTTAGGAACCCCCCCTTGCCCCTCCCAGCTGGAGCACACCATGACCATTCTTCTCAAGCAAAGGGAACGCTCTCCAGGGTGGCTCATATGCCATAAAAAAGGCAGTACGTTCAAAAGGATTAAGATCACACACAGCATGTTCTTGGAACACAATGGAATTTCATTAGGAGTCAACAGTAGGAAGAAAATTGGAGAGATCACATATAAGTGACATTAACCCACACACTCCTGAATAACCAAAGGATCAAAGCAAACATTCACGGGGAATTAGAAAATACGTTGAGAAGGATGCCAGTGGGAATGCAGTACATAGAACTGGAGGGAACAAAGTCAGGGCCGTGCTCACAGAGACCTCACACCTGCAAATGCCTCCATGGAAAAGAAATCCTCAAATGGATGCCTCAGCTTCCCTCTTGGAGACACTGGAAAAAGAAGAGTGAATTAAACCAGAGCAAGCCGAAGGAAAGACACGTTAAAGACTAGAATGGAATTAAATGAAAAAGGGAATAGGAAAGTTGAGAAAATCAGCAAAAGCAAAGTTGGTTCTTTGGAAGGATCAACAAAATTGACAGAGAAAGAAAAGACAAAGAAAACAAGAGCGAGGACTCAAAGTACTAAATCGGGAACGAAAGACGGGACATCACTACCCACCCTACAGCAATAAAAAGATTATAAGGAATACCACACGTACCCATCTGAAACATGTGAGACAGGAAAGGCACGAATTCCTAGAAAGACACAAGTAATGAAAGCCGAAGAAGAAATGGAAAATCTGAACAGATCCATAAGAAAAAGAGATTGGGTTAGTAACTTAAACTCCCTATAAAGAAAATCCCAGGCCCAGATGGCTTCCTTTGTGAATTCTATCAAACATTCAAAGAAGAATTAACACCAAGTCTTTGCAAAATTAAAAAAAAAATACAAGAGTAGGAAATACTTCCTAACTTATTCTACGAGGCCAGCATTACCCTAATGCCAAAACTGGTCAAAGAGGCCCCTAAGAAAACGAGGCCAATATCTCTCACAAAAACAGATACAAATGCCCTCAAGAAAATACTACTGAACCAACTCCAACAACATGTAAAAAGGAATACACACCACAATCAAGAGGGATTTCTCCTGGGAATGGGAGGTTGGTTGATCATCCCCAGATGAACTGATGGAATGCACCATAGTAATAGAACACAAAACAGAGGGGCACCTGGGGGGCTCAGTTGCTAAATGTCTGCCTTCAGCTCAGGTCATGATCCCAGAGTCCTGGAATCAGGCCCCACACTGGGCTCCCTGCTTGGCGGGAAGCCTGCTTTTCCTCTCCCACTGCCCTGCTTGTGTTCTCTCTTGCTGTCTCTCTCTCTCTGTCAAATAAATAAATAAAATCTTCTAAAAAAAAAAAGAACACAAAACAGAAACTATATGATCATCCCTATAAATGCCAGAAAAAAGTATCTGATAGAATCCAACACCTTTCATCACAAAAATAGTCAATAACCCAGGAATAGGAAGGAACTTCCTCAGCCTGATTAAAAGCAGGCACAAAAATTCCACAGCTGACATTATACTATAACAGAGAAAGACTGAAAATGTCCCTCCTAAGATCGGAAACAAGAGAGCTGTTTGCTCTGCTACCTCCACTCAGCCTCGTACTGGAGTTTCTAGTCAGTACAGCAATGAGGCAAGAAAAAGGAATAGAAGGCATCAAGCTTGGAAAAGAAGGAGCAAAAGGATCTCTATTTGCAGATGACATGATCTTGCATATAGAAAATCCTAGGAACCTGCCAAACAACTATTAAAACTAACAAAATAGTTCAACAAAGTGGCAGGACACAAGGTGAGTGCATGACAGACAAATAAAAACTATTGTTTTCTTCTTCATTTCACTAACAACGGACAATCAAAAATGAAATTAGGAAAATAATTCCACTTACACTATCAAAAAGGATTTGTAGATACTCACAAATATATTTAACAAAACATGTACAAAGCTTACACTCCAAAAACTTGGAAATATTTTTGGAAGAAACTGCAGAAGACCTAAATGAATGGAAAGACATCCCATGTTTACAAAATGAAGACTTGACTAGGGCTAGGATGACAATGCTCTCCAAACTGATCCAGATTTCACATAATCCCCACTAAAATCGCAGCTGGCTTCTCGGCAGAAATGGACAAACTGGTCCTAAAATGCATACGGCAATGCAAGGGACCCAGAATACTTAAAACAATCTTGAGAAAGAAGAGACTCATGCTTCACGAGTCAAGACTCATTACGATACTGTAATCGAGCCGGGGAGCATTAACACAGGACACGCATACAGATCACTGGAATGGGGCTGACAGTCCAGAAACAAGCCCTCGGTTATGGTCCACTGATTTCCCACAGGGACGCCACGGCCACGGCGAGAGGGGAGCAGCCATCTTCAACACGCAGTGCCGACCCAGCTGGACGCCCGCACGCAAGAAAGGAAGCTGGACCCCTTCCTCACACCATACACAAACCTTAGTCACAATGGGTCACAGGCCTAAGAATAAGAGCTAAAACCATACAATTCTTAGGAGAAAATATGTGAGTCCATCTTCGTGGCCTTGGAAAAGGGAGTTAGGAAACGCCCTTCTGAAATAGGACAGCAGAAGCACAAGCACGAAAAGGAACAGCCCATCAGTTGGACGTGGCCAGAACTGAGACCCTTTGTGTGCTGCCAGCAACACCATCAAGGAAGGGAAGACGACCCACAGAACGGGAGAGGATATGTGCCAGGCACAAATCTGGCGAGAGACGTGTACCCTGAATATAACGAGAACTCTTCTGACTCAGTAAAAAGACCAACAACCTAACTGAAAACGAGCAAGGCATCTGCACAGCCATTTCTCCAAAGCAGACGGAGGAATGGCCATGAGCACATGGGAAGATGCTCTGGGTCATCAGTCGGTAGGAAAATGCAACTCAAAACCCCGATGAGAGACTCTCCACTTCACACCCACTAGGACGGCTAGGATCAAAGGGAGAGAACCGTAAGTGGTGGCGAGCCCGTGGAGAAGTCAGAACCCTCCGCACCGCGGGTGCGATGTGAAACGGTTGGCAGGTCCTCAACACGTTAAACGGCGAGTTCCCTCATGACCCAGCAATTGCCGTCATCCACCAACACTGCTAGCATGTGCCCCCGAGCCACGAACACCTTGGTGCGCACAGACCCCGTCCGTGCACGGCCCTAGCAACACTGTTCACAGCAGCCGAAATGTGGACACAGCTCGAGTGTCCGGCCACACACTGTAGCATGTCCGTGGGGTGGAGTCCCAGAGCACGGAGCAAAGGTGCCCGGGTATGCCCGGAAACGTGGATGGGCCTGGAACATTCCGTGCTGGGTGGAAGAAGCCAGTTATGAAAGACCGTGCCCTAAAATGTCCCAGCGAGGTGCCTCTGTAGGGACAGAAGGAGCTTAGTGGCTGCCTGTGGCTGGGCATGTGGTGGGGAGAGGGTGGGGGCAGCGGTGCCGGCCAGCGGGCCGGGCTCGCTCTGCAGGTAGACAGAAGTGTTCTAGCACCCGCTTGTGGGGACGGCTGCTCTGGTCTGCGAGGCCACTAACAAGCACGGGATTGTACGCCTGAAAGGGACGGGTTGTGCGGTACGGGAATTCTATCTCGATAAAGCTGTCTTGTTTTGTTTTAAAAAAAGAGCTTGACTTGGGGCACCTGGGGGGCTCAGTGGGTTAAGCCTCTGCCTTCAGCTCGGGTCATGATCCCGGGGTCCTGGGATCGAGCCCTGCATCGGGCTCTCTGCTCAGCGGGGAGCCTGCTTCCCCCTCTCTCTGCCTGCCTCTCTGCCTGCTTGTGATCTCTGTCTGTCAAATAAATAAGTAAAATCTTTACAAAAAAAAAAAAAGAGCCTGATCGCCCTGCTGGCCGTCTGCAAATGCCCCAGCCAGGTCCTCCCTGTTATCCGTGTGTTTTTCTCCTTGGTCTTCCGTCCCCGTACCCCTGGTTCTTTGCTCTGTACGTGTCACCTAGCTGCCGAGCACAGGCGCCATCCTGATTTTGATGGCAGAAGACAAAACTGTGGCAGCAAAGTTGCCCCCGACCGAGCACTCACTGTGCGTCGGGGACCCGCGTCCCTCCTCCCACCGGCTGTCCCACCCGGACAAGGAAACCGCGCAAGCCTCCTCGCGCTGAGTGCCCTCCGAAGCCTGGAAGGGGACGAGGTCAGCGGGGGCTCCGCAGCGGGAAGGCCGCAGACATGCCCCGGGCCAGGGCGGTCTAGCGGTGCGCGTCTGGTCGGGCTCTGCTCCGGGGGTACCGCTGGCTGTACTGGAGTGAGTGGGGGGACACTTACACCGGGAAGCCGGCCCAGGCCCCGGTCAGGCTTCCCCGGGAGAGCTGGTCCCCCCGGAGGCCGCGCCTCCGCCATCTGCAGACTCCCCTGTGCTCTGGGGAGCTCCCGCACCCGACAGGTCAGGTGCTGCGGGAGCCTCGCCGCCGGGCCTGCAGCGCAAGCCCAGAACAGTCTCGTCTCCCGGCTGGGGAGGCGCCAGCGCCCAGAACAAGTGCGAGCTTCACGCTTCGGGACTGTTCAGGCGCATTTGCGGGGGCTGGACGAGGCCACCAAGCCAAGCTGGCCCCCCTCTGGGCTCCCACGTGCGCGAGGGCCAGACGTCCTGCCGGCCCTAGGCGGTGCGGGTGCGGAAGTGATAGACGGGAGCCCCCCGCACACCCCGAAAGGCAGCGCCAGGGATTCCGGGAGCTTCCGGACGCACGTGCCTCCTGCTTCCATTTCCCAGGCCCCTCCCCCGAGCCTTCACCAGGAGAACAAGCTTGGGGGAGACCAGGGGACCACCTGCAGGCTTTGTGAGGCTCAGTGCAAAATGGAATTGTGGACCCTGGTTCCAAAAGTTTTGAGATGGCGACAGCAGAGCGTTAATCTGGGGGCAGGGCCCCAGGTGACCTCACAGGCCGCACACCCAGGAAGCTGGCTGACCGCCTTCCCCCTTGTCACTGCCTCCCAGGCCGCCCTGGGCCAGCACACGCTGGTGGAGACCTGGGCTCCAGGCCCACATCAGGGGGCGGCTGAGGCCTCACTCCTGCCCCGGGGGCAGCCACCAGGACGAAGGCTGGGCCGCTCGGCGAGGAAGCTGGTGTTGTCTTCTGCAGAAGCCACCCATGAGAACATCTCTGCGTGGTTCGGACAACGGGGAGTGGTCAGGCCCCAAGTCCTTGTCGCCCCTGGGAGTTGGAGTCAGGCAATCAGGCGGGGGCAATGAGCGGCCGGGTTCACCATCTGACCAGCCTCAGCTGCCCACTTCTGGAGCGGGGGGATCGGAAGCAGGCCCTAGACCGCGGACCCTTGCTTGTCCCCTGGAGGGGCCAGTCTGCGATCTCTGTATCCCGGGTCTACTCTGCGAGAGGGAGGGAACCCGCCATGCTGGGCCCGGAGAAGGAGCGAGTCACTCACACAGTCTCACGCAAGCTCACCTCAGAGCAGCTCCAGGGCAGGAGGGGCGGCTCAGAGAGGGGCAGCCCCTGGCCTGGGGCCACACAGCCAGCCCAGGCCCGCCGCACTGCACAAGCAGTAACACCGTCCTCAGGCCTAACCGCGGGCCAGGCCAGGCCTCAGTACAGAGCAGAGCGAGGGGAAAACATCACCGAATTCTCAAAAGTCAGCCAAGCCCAGGGGTGGATAGGACGGAACCCCCAGGGCCTGTGGCTCCCCCAGGGATGGGCGGGGGGCGCTGGGCACTGACCACGTCATGGTGCGGCGGGAAGTCAAATGTGTACTCGTCCCCGAGCAGGCGGCCGTAGGCGTAGTCACGGTGCGCCTGGTTTCCGTAGGCCCCGTAGTAGTCGTAGTGCAGAACCTGGGGGACAGCACACACATCACCGTCCTCCTGCTCCTCCCTTCCCTCTGCCCTTCCCTACACGTACACGCACACGTGCGGCTCCCACGGGGGCGGAGATGGAGCGGACGACCTGGTCCAGCCTCACCAAGCCGCCCTCCGAGGGCTGCACTGTGCGTGCGGGCGCGGGGGAGGGGACGGGGCTCAGGCCGTCCATGACCGCTCGCACGGATGACACCCTAATCGCCGTGGTGGTGGGTCTGAGAGCCGGTGTCGGGAGAGAGCCGGGGCTGTGCTGGTTGGGGCCCAGAAGGATGGAGAGGAAGTTGGGTGGGGGCAGGGCTGGGAGAGACCGGGCTGACGGGGAGGCGAGGGGGCAGTCAGGGCCACTGTCAGGGCTTTCAAGGCAAGACTAAGGCAGCGGGATAAGGCCCTAGCACCAGCCCATTGAGAGTGACGGAGTTTGGGGTCCAATGGCAATCCACACCACGCGCCAAGGGCCTCAGGCTTCCGGGGACGGAGATCCTTTCTACAGACGGGGAACGGAGGCAGAGAGCTTCTAGCTTGCCCTAGGTCACAAGCAAGGACCAGACAGGCCTGGCACAGACCTGGCAGCTGGTGGGCCCCAGAGGCCGGGTCCTCCACGGCCACTCACCGTGGCCTGTCCTGCACCTGTCAGCAGCTCTGAGATGCCCGTAAGCCACTAGGCCCTGCCCTGCCCCTGCTGCTTCTGAGTGAGCGGTCAGCTGCCACCTGGCAGCACAGGCAGCCCTGCCCAGCCTCCCTCCCCCAGCAAGAGCCCAGTGCGAGATTCTGACTGCGCTGGGTCACTCAGCTGCCCTGGGGCTCCCTCAAGCCCTGGCATCTGGGGCGGGGCCTCTGCGCAGTCATCTCTCTGCCCAGCGGGTGCAGCTCCCACCGGCCTCTGAGGCCCCAGAAGGGACATTCCAGCTCGCTGCAGCCTGGCCAGGCATCTGAGAGTTGGGGGACGTCTTGTCCACCTCGTGCCCTGGACACCTAGGATGGCTCCCAGGTGAGAAGGTGCAGAGCCTGCCCATCTCCAGATCAAGGGAATGTTCCCGATCCCTGCTCCAGTGTCCTCTACTCTCCCATGGGGACAGGGGCTTCTAGGGACAAGCCAGCTGGTATGCAGAGGACTCTGCTCAAGGCCTATCCTGTCCTTGTGACCCCAGCCTTTCAGCCTCCTGGGGACAGGCCTGTCCCCCTAGCATCTTAGAGAGCCTGTCTCTTCTGTCCTCAGGTGTCTCACGGTTTGCCTGTCTCTCCAGTGATTCGGACCTCAAGGGGAGCTCCATGCTCCTAGAAGAGAGCAAGGGTCTCTACAGGCCAATGGGAGAGGCCAGGACTGAGGAGCCTGAGAACACTGACCTCTGGGCGGTAGCGAGTTCTGGTTTCTGCCTCACTTGCCTCAGGATGCTCTGGGAGCAGCCTTGGGCCCTGGGTTGCTATGGAGATGGGAGGTGGTTGCGCAGGAAGGGGACTGGGAAACAGAGCAGCGGGAGAGGGATCTCAATTTGCACAAATCTGGATCAAATACTATCCCTCCGACTGGGCTGGAAGCATCACCATGCCTGCTCCAGCAGACCCCAGCACCGAGCTTCACGGGCCGGACCA
>RCUC01053076.1:0-10071 GCA_003697995.1 Taxidea taxus jeffersonii | reverse complement strand
ATTAAATAAAATGATGGCTGTGGAAATGTCTACAGTGACTGATAAAAATACTTTGCAGAAGTTGGGGTAGCATTTGTGCATGGTGCTAGGCATTACTGGGGAATCTGCAAAAGAAATGAAAGACATAGATCTCTTATTGTTAAATTGTGCCATAATACACATAACATACATTTTATTGTTGTAACCCTTTAAGTGTTTAATTTAGTAGTGTTAAGTACATTCACACAATTGTACAATCAATCTCCAGAACTTTTTTATCTTGTGAAACTACACTCTGTACCTGTTAAACAAACAAACAAAAAAACCCTCTCCACTTCCCCTCTGCAACCCCTGGCAACAACCCTGCCACTTTCTGCTATGAATCCAACTACTCTAGATATCTCATATAAGTAGAACCATAAAGTATTTGTCTTTTTGGTGTTGGACTTAATTTTACCAGCATATGTCCTCAAGTTTCAGCCATGCTGTAGCAGATGTCAGAATTCCCTTCTTTGTTAAGACTGAATAATAGTCAAAGGACATGGACCATTTTAAAATGTCTGGATAACATAAAAAATAGCACATATGCAGAGCCATAAAAAATTGCAAAGAGCTTGTCACAGAAGGTCCCCATGTAGAGTAGTAGAGGGGACTGTCCTGTATGGTTTCATTTCTAGGAGGCCCCTGCCCTCCCTGGGCCTGGCTCTGTATCTTAGGACCCAGCATTCCCGAATGGCAGCAATCTGGGTCAATCTCAGTAGTTATATTCCTAAGAATCCTGTGGTTCAAGATAGCAGTTCCTAAACAAATGGTACCAAAGAGTGGTGAACAATTTAAATTTGCTCCTGGGTCTCCAGGAAGGAGGCACAGCAGGAGTTAGGGACAGAGAGAAGGACTCAGCAGTTGCCCTGGCTGAGGAGAGATTGAAGAACAGAGGGTGGTGGTAAAAAGTTTCCTTCGCTGCCTGGCATTTAAGAACAATGGCTGATTTCCATTTTGTAGATGAAGGTAATGCTTGTAAAACATTTAAGTCGGAGCCTTTTGGGTTTAGCCAGCCAGCTGCATGGGTGAGGTTGGTCCACCCAATGTCATCCAGTCCTGGGTGATCTATGACTGCATCCAGAGAGTGCATTCATAAATCACTATCAGTTCAGTGACTGGGCTTGCAGGGAACAAGGCACTATGTGATCCCAGACTCTGACCCAGCCAACTAGTGCTCTTCCTCCTTTGGGGAGAGGGAGGCCTCCTTCATTCTGGGCCAGTGCAGAAAGCAGAAGAGAGGGACACAGAGCTCCTCATTGCCTACCATGTTTCCCTCTAGCAATGGTAGGTCTCATTCTCTGAGCCATGGTGCTGGTGATAGGAATTTGCTCCTGTGGTCTTGCTCATTCTTCCTTAATAGTACACCTGGAGGCAGAGGTTTAAAATCCATCCATGTCTGGGGTAGATCTAAGTTTTTTGGTTTTTTTAATAAGTTTTAGTCATAATCAGGTGAGCCATTGCAAGGTCCCAGGTTGACCTTATCTACTTGGTATTTTTCATGCAGCATGCTTAATAAATTGTCACTCATTAATAGATCTAAAAGGAGCATTGCTTTGACCCCTCCCTGCTCTGGGTCTCCAGGAGCTGTGAAATAATAAAATAAGCTAAGTGATAGGGTGGGAGAAATGGAAGAGGAGAGCTAGTCCAGTGGGACTAGCTAGTCCAGTGGGACCTGAGATCAGATGACCATTGCTTTGTGTTTGGTGGACATCTCTTTCTGGTATGTGAGTATGGACAGGTTGCAGAAGGGATATCATACTTCTTGGACATTAAACTAATGTTTTATTGTATTCACATTGTAAATTTAAACATTCAGAGACTGAATGCTTAAGAAACATTTTCTTTAAGAAAAAAATGTGTGACCAGGGTGGTCTGTCTGAATTCTGAGCCAGGTTGTAGAAGTTAGAAAACCAGCCCTTGCAGTGAAGGCTGCTGGTAGAACTAGGTTGAGTGATGAACTTGCAAATGGGTTGCTAAAGTAACCTGTGTGATGGGCAAAGAAAGGAACCCAGGTTGCCTATGAGCCAGCACACTCCTGCCCAGCTTTCTTTGAATTGTGGTGCAGGAACATTTTCTTTTCTTTTTTTTTTTTTAAAGATTTTATTTATTTATTTGTCAGAGAGAGTGAGCACAGGCAGACAGAGTGGCAGGCAGAGGCAGAGGGAGAAGCAGGCTCTCTGCCGAGCAAGGAGCCCGATGCGATGCGGGACTCGATCCCAGGACGCTGGGATCATGACCTGAGCCGAAGGCAGCCGCTTAACCAACTGAGCCACCCAGGTGTCCCTACAGGAACATTTTCAACAGAAGTGATAACGTTTTGTCCCAAGCAGAAATGGAGAAAAGTCCCTAAGATAACTGAAACAAGCTAGAAATTCCTGGCTTTGTCTCTTTCCCTCCCTTCCTTCCCTGAGCCCTGCCGACCTCAAGTGTCTGTATAGCTAGTGCTGACGGCAGCCTCAGATTGGAGCTCCGGCCATGGTGCTGAAGACAGAAAGCTGGCATAAATCGAGGCTGATGCACGTAGAAAAGACACCTAGAGGTACTGACTAAGCAGTGATTGTTTTTCTTGAGGTTGTCAATAATATCTCTGGCTTGAACCTTAGTGTCATCTTTCTTTAAACTTTGTTCTCAATTTATTAGATAGTTACTCGTTTATTATAAAACAAGGAATGTAATATTTTAATAAAAATTAAATAGATGAAAGTTGACCTGACTATAAACCTGACTTCATCTTTCTTATTAATGACTGTGGGATAATAAGAAATACTGTTTGGTCTTGGCTCTGCATTCCTGGTACAGACTTCCTAACATCCTTGGAATTTCCTGAGTGACAGGGACATCTTTTGTTATTCATGGTAAGCTTCCTGTAATCAAACCTGACTTTATGCTAATGAGGTGACTTGGTGGGCCCCTTTGTAACTTTAGGGTGGGGGCTCTTCACCTGAGAAACAATCATGGTATTAGGGGGTTGGGCCCCTAACCTCCTGGGAGGATAGAGGAGCTCGTGATTTTCAATCACCATTAGCCAATGATTTAATCAATCATACCTACATAATGGAACTGCCATAAAACCCCTAAATAACTTGGTTTGGAGAGCTTCTGGGTTGGTGAACAGATTAAGTTGCTGGGATGGTATTGCTCCCTGGATGTAGAAGCTCTCTGCTCTGCTCCTTGTGCCATACTGTGCCCTGTGCATGGCTTCTATTTGTTTTTTCCTGAGTTGTATCCTTTAGAATAATCCAATAATAGTAAGCAAAGTGCTTTTCTGAATTCTGTGAGCTGTTCTAGTGAATTATGGAACCTGAGGAGGGGGGTTTATGGAACTCTTGAATTTGTAGCCAAGTCAGACAGAAATGTGGGTATCCTTACAACTGGTGTCTGAAGTGGGGGCCTTCTTGTGGGACTGATCCCTTGCAAGAATTCTGGGGAGGGACGCCTGGGTGGCTCAGTGGGTTAAGCGGCTGCCTTCGGCTCAGGTCATGATCCCAGCGTCCTGGGATCGAGTCCCACATGGGGCTCCTTGCTCGGCTGGGAGCCTGCTCCTCCCTCTGCCTCTGCCTGCCTCTCTGTCTGCCTGTGCTCGCTCTCTCTAACTAATGAATAAATAAAATCTTAAAAAAAGAAAAAGAATTCTGGGGAGATGGTGCTAGAACAGAATTGAATTGTAGGTTACCCAGTTGGTGTCGAAGAATCAGAACTGGCTGGTACGGGAGAGAAAAGAAACCCCTGAATGGCTTAATCCTTGAACTCCCAATGATAAAAAAAAACAGAACAAAACAAAACCCAAAACAAAACCGAAACAAAACACCCCTGTGGAAGTTACTAGAATTGCAAGGTTCATGTCAAAAATAAAAATAAGCAATTCCCAGAAGACTTGCTTGGTAAAACCATGCTTGTGACAGTAAATATGACAGGTGACTTGGGAAGCGTGGCTCAGTGTGGAGTGAGAATGGCATCAGAGCAGAGCTAGAGAGAAAACGAAGTCATAAGAGGGAGAAAAAATTTGAGTGTATACAACCCATCAAAGATGAATATCTGGAACGTATGAAGAAGTCCATAAATCAATAACAGGAAAGAAACAGCGCCACTAAAAATAATCAAAGGATAAAGACGAAGCAGTTCACAGGTGAGGAATCCCAGATGGCCAAGAAATGTATGAAAAATGTTCCCTCTTACCGGGATTTTGGGAAACACACCAGATCTCGCAGTGATGAGATATTATTTCCTAGCTACCAGTTTAGCAAAAATTTAAAGTTTGAGAATACTACGTAGCAGCAAGAATGTGAGACACATGGGTATAGCCAGTTCATCAGTATCTAGTAACATGGAAGATGTGCTGACTTGACGATACAGCTGTTCTACCCCTAGATGTATATACTCTAGAGACAGCCGGGTAAGACAAGGAGCTGTTACAGAGACGCTGTTGCAGCCCTGTTCATGACGGTCTCCTAAGTAAGCAGGTTGCAGAGTAATATAAATAGCATGGAGCCATTTTTGTAAATTTTAAAAGCATAAAACCATACTGTATACTTTTATGGAAACAGATGTAGGAAGACTCAAATACATACATGAGAAGGATCTCCACTGACTTTAGGAGAATTGTCTCCTAGGAAATGGGACAACAGGGCAGGGGCAAGGACTTTAACTATACCTGTCATGCTTTGTTTCTGTTAACAAATCTTAAGCAGTCTATATTGCACAGTTTAGCAATTGCTAACCCTCTGGCAGATACATTGGTATTTGTTTTATTATTCTCTGTGCCTTTTGTATATTTGAAATATTTCATAAATGCATTATTTTTTTTAAAGGTTTTATTTACTTATTTGACAGACAGAGATCACAAGTAGGCAGAGAGGCAGGCACAGGGCAGGCGGCGGCAGGGCGGGGGGCAGGCTCTCTGCTGAGCAGAGAGCCAATGCGGGGCTTGATACCAGGACCCTGAGATCATGACCTGAGCCGAATGCAGAGGCTTTAACCCACTGAGCCACCCAGGTGCCCCATAAATGCATTATTTTAAATAAAGAAGATAATGAAAATTTTCCTAATCTGGGCAAAACTGGATTATGTAATTACTTTGTGTTCTGGCACTTGCTTACATGTGTATTGTTTCTTTCCCAAATCTGTGATTGAAGAAACTTGTGTTGGACTAGGCAGAAATGAGAGAGAAAGTGTGATCTTGAAACCATGGTCACTGACCATGCAGGGGGAGTGAAGTTACTCAGTGTAGGTGTCCTGGGAGATGGTCACTGAGTCACTGCTAGTATGACTCTGGCAGCAGAAATTCACTACCTCCTGCACCCCTGTCTCTTCCATTGCTTCAGGGTAGGGTAGAGAGCTTTCTCCTATGTAGGCTGGATCGCTGTGGCTTTTTACTTTGTCCCTTCATTTACAATAATAGCATGGATGTCTCTTTGTCCAAATGCCAGATGAGAAGTTTTCCATATCTCTCACTGTTTTGTTTCTCCTCCTTTAGTTGCTCCGAGATAAGCGGTGGCATCCAAAGAGGAAGCCAGTGATGAGGATGTGATCAGATTACATCACAGCAGGGGAGCTTGTACTTCACATGACCTGGGTTTTGTGCTTTAATAAGTTTGCATCAGGTCTTTAAATGACTGCGTCATAGTGTTGCTTCATATTAGGTTTGTGATCAGTGACCACCTAACTGCCTTTCTCGTGCCACAAAATCCTTTTCACGTAAATTGCTGCCAAATCACTACTCCCTCTGCAACCATTCTGCATTTGTGCAAGTGAATTTCAGAGATTGCTGCCGGGCCATGCATTTATACTTGTTAAATTTTATCTTCCTGGCTTCAGCCAGGCATTCTAGACTTGAGGTCACTCTGAAGTCTGATTATGTCATCTATGGCATGTGCTCTCCCCACAAGGTTGGTGTTATCTGAATAATTGATTGACATATTTTCAAAAGGATACGGCCAAGGACAGAATCTTGTAGCAATGCAGTGAGAACTTTTCTCTGGATTGACACAGAACCATTAATCAGCAATCTTTGGTTAAAGCAGTTCAATTGGCCATAAATCCACCTCAAATCATTATCATGTGATGCTGTGGGAGTGCAAGAGATAGAGTCGTTAGAAAGACTCAGTGTTATAAAAATGTCAGTTATCTCCAGATCAATCCATGAATTGGATGCAGTTCAAGGCAAAAATCCCAAAACATTTTTTTTTTCCATATAACCTGCTAAGCTGACTCTAAAATGTATTTGGGAGAGCAGAGGTAGGACCAGGAATATCCAGGAGAATTTTGAAGAAAAATAATAAGAATGATGGGAATTGAGCTCTCAAAAATCAAGGCTATTTATAAAACTATAATGATTAGGGTGGTTTGGTATTGGCAAAGGAACAGAAAAGAGATCCCAGAAATAAAATTGTGGCTGTATGGGAATTTGATATGTTACACAGTGTTTACAAGTCTGTGACCGGGATATCTGGTCATCTGTAATGGAAAAAAATTCTATATTTCAAACTGATACTAAATAGATTTCAGGATGTTTGAAGACCTAAAATTTGGGGGAAACTGTTAAGAAATATCTTCATGACCTTGGAAGTAGGAAGGGTTTCTTTCTTTCTTCTTCCTTTTTTTAATTGAAAGAGAGAGAGAGAGAGAAAGAAAGAAAGAGGGCATGTGCCTGTGTGACGGTGGGGCAGAGGGAGAGGGAGAGAGAGAATCTTAAGCAGGCTCCATGCCCTGCATTTCCCAGCTCAGAGCCTGACATGGGGCTCAGTCTCACAACCCTGAGATCATGAGCTGAGCCAAAATCAAGAGTTGGATGCCTTAGCTGACTGAGCCACCCAGGCATCCCAGTAGGAAAGGTTTCTTAAACAAGATGCCAAAGCAGTAACAAAAAGAAGTTTGATAGATTTGACTATATTAAAATTTAAAACATGCATGTATCAAAATACATGCTTAAAGTCAAGTTACAGACTTGGAAAAGATGTTTGTAAAGCTTCTAAAAGGTACAAAATTAGTAATCAGGATATGGGAAAACCTCTTACAAATCAACATGAAAGTTACAAATAATGTAACAGAAAATGAGACAAAGGATATGACCAGGGAGTTTCACCAAAGGGATGTCTAAATGACCAGCGAATACCTGAGAATATGCTCAACGTCACTAGTAAACAAATGCAAATTAAAATCACATTGAGATTCATTTCTGATCCATCAGATTGACAACATTTATGAAATCTGATAATACTGAGTTCTGATCAGTAAGAGTGGAGAAGAGAAATAACCATACTTGCATGGAGGGTCTCACTGGTATAGTCATGGAGAGAAAGTTGGGATCCATCCAGTAAAGCTGCAAATGCCGTAACTTCATTCCCAGTTGCAAATTCTAGAGGCATTAGCAGGCATTTCTAGGAGTGTGGGTAGAAACACACTAATACTGTTGAGAGAATGACATTAGGAAGAATGTGGACGACCATCCCATAGGATTGAAGGAATAATTGAGAAACATTCATTCAGTGCTATTGTTTCTGGTGATGGAAATGATTAAATCTACACGTGTAAAATGGATAAATCTCAAAAACGTGATGTTGAGGGAAGAAAGCAAGTAGCAGAGAATACATAGAGCATGAAGCCATTTACGTAAAGTCTAAAAACGTGAACTAATACTATATATTGGGTGGCACCCTGTTGCCCCTGCCAAGTTGCTGTTTTATTGGAACAGCAACCACACCCATTTGTTATCTTTGGCTGCTTTTGTGTTACAAAGGCAGAGGTGAATAGTTTGCAAGAGAGATGGAATGGCCTGCAAAGTCTAAAATATTTTCCACTGGGCTCCCCACACAAAAAGTTTGTTGTCCCCTGGTATATATGTGTTGGTTAGGCTAATCTATAACATTAGTGGCTTACATGAAATAGAAGTTTATTTTTCCAAGGCTAGGTAAGCCTTCCAGGGCTTCTGGAGTGGCTCAACAATTATTGAAGACCGAGCATCCTTCCCTGTTGGTTTTGTGTCATCTTCTATATGCCATGTTTATCTCATGATCCAAGATGGCAGCCAGAACTCATCATCACATCCCCCTTCCAGGCAGTAGGAGGGGGGAGTATGAAGATTCCTTTTGAGCAAAGAAATTATACACATCTCATTGTAGAAATTATACACATCAGAATTTTTTCACAGGGCCACATCCACCTGCAAGAAAGCAAGGAAATAATGGATTTTGCCTAGGCTATCATGTACTAGCTAAAAATCCCATTACCATGAAAACATGAAGAATTGCTGTTGGGGACCAAATAGAAGCTTCTTCAACAAGCCCATTTGTAATAAAGACATGAAGAACACCAACTGGTTCTCCTCCTGTAGGCAGGAGGGAATGCAATTAGAGAGAGGTACAATAAAAAGAGGTCTAGAAAAGAGCCATGTGCCCCAGGACTAGAGACTGAAGACACAGTTTTATGTATTGCAGTATTGGCAGTAGAAGCTTTGTCAAATCCATATGTATTACAATGATTCATATGCACATATATGTGTATTTAATTAGAGGAGAGTAGAATAAGGAAAGGAAAATATCAATGGTAGAGTAAGAAAGACAGCAGAAGATAACTAATTCTAAGATAACAAAATGTGCTAAATAAAACACCAGCATAAAGTAGAGTGTGTTAACAAAATCTTACTGGACTAATGAAGCTATAGCTAATGCAGTATGGAGTTTTGAATGGTTACTTCCTTAGTGCTGTCAACTGATGCCGGCAGTTGGAGCTGGTAGGTCAAGGGGCTTGGGGCAGGCTAGAAACACAGTTGCCTAAAAATATGCCTTGGCTATTTTATGCTTTGAAATCCTGACAATAAGGTGAGAACATTTAGGTAGGAGCTAGAAGAAATTCACAACTATGGGCAAACATGTTCTCTTGGAATATTTATGTGGTCACCCTGGGAAGGAGTTGGAAGTGACTTTTGTTTGGGGCTTCTGTTTGACTATATTAGGTGCCTGGTACAGAAAGATGAGTTGAAAAGGGCAGACCCCTGACCTTCAAAAGAGAGCCCTCAGGTGTAGGAGCTGCTCTGCACCACTGGTGGGCACATGGATTGTGCAACCATCCTGGAGAGCTGTCTCATGCTGTTTAGTTAAAGTAAGAATCCGTTTTCCATATGATCTAGCAATTTTATTCTTGGACACATATCCCAAAAACATTCTTTCACAGGTCCCTAGTGGCATGTGTGAGGATACCCACAGTCCCATCATTTGATGGTGGTGGCGAGTTGGAGGCAGTCTGGGTCGCCATCACCAGGAAAGTGTGTGACACAGTGTAACAGATTCTCCCTATGGATTACTGCACAGTGGCTAAAAACAGAGGCTGGGTACGCACATATGGGTGAGGGAAGATTTGAAAAAACAGAGCATTGGTTGGAAAGAGTTAAGAAAAAGGGAATGAGATCTACAGCACAGTAACATTGATATAAATGAGAAATGCATGCATACAGAGCCACAGTATATATTTTCCAGGAACATATACATGTACAATACAACATATACAAAAACTTAAAAATTTTTTTTTAGATTTTATTTATTTGTTTATTTGACAAAGAGAGAAAGAGAGAACAAGCAGGGGGAGCAACAGAGGGAGAGGGAGAGGGAGAATCAGACTGCCTAGCTGGGCCCAGATGCAGGGCTTGATTGCAGGATCCTAGGATCACGACCTGAGTTGAAGGCAGATGCTTAACCCACTGAGCCACACAGGTGCCCCACAAAGTAAAAACTTAAACAGGCATGTTAACATATTAAAATGGTTGCTGAGGAGGGTGAGAGAGATTAGCTCCCCAAACAGTGACTCTGTGGGAGCTCTCCTGGACTGCCTTTCCATTTGATCTCAGGACCTTGCACTCCCACTGGCTCTGGCCAGTCTGATCTTAGATGTGCCAGCTTTGACTCTTTTATCCTTACTGGATTCAGCATCTTTTGTTTTGCTCTTTCTGTGTCTAACCATGGTCATGCCCTGTACTCTACTCTGCCACAGAGACTTAGCTTTGACATCTTGCTTTTGTTCTCTGACCACACTGCTCACCTTCTGGTCTTGCCTTCATTA
>RCUC01053065.1:0-21836 GCA_003697995.1 Taxidea taxus jeffersonii | reverse complement strand
GTGGCCTCCTCTTCCTGAGTTCTTGGAGACACACACCGGTCCCGGGCCCAGGACAAGACAGCTGGACACAAAGCCAAGAGGCCAAGATCACAGTCTGACTCTCCACTCACGGTGTATGGTCATTTCTGGTCATTTAACACCAAGGGGATCTGTCATGGACTGACCCGGCAGCCAAAAGGAAGCTGAAAAGGAGGCTGATTTTGATTTTGTTTTTTTTAAAAGATTTTATTTATTTATTTATTTGACAGAGAGAGAGAGAGAGAGAGATCACAAGTAGGCAGAGAGGCAGGCGGGGTGTCGGGTGGGGAACAGGCTCCCCGCTGAGCAGAGAGCCTGATGCGGGGCTCGATCCCAGGACCCTGAGATCATGACCTGAGCCGAAGGCAGAGGCTTAACCCACTGAGCCACCCAGGCGCCCCTTGATTTTGATTTTTAAGACACATCTTAGATATCTACTGAAAATCTTATAAATCAAATGACAGGACCATCAAAAATCCTAACATACCGGAAACGAGCCCAATTGCGGTCTCCCTCCTGTATTTCTGCCATGTTCTGGGAGCCCTGAGCTGTAGCCATAATCCCATTAAGAGCAGGGACTTGACCTGAGGAGCCCCAAGCCCCACGTCTGCCTGCCTCCACGTGGGTCCTCGGGCAAGTTGTGGCAGACGTGGGCACCTTCTCGGGCTCTGTCAGGGTCGTCTCCCCTCATAGGAGCCCACCTGCTGATTTTGCTCCGTGCTAACTCAGACCTGGGGCTCATCCCCTGTGCCCCAGCAGCAGTGCAGCAGTCCAGAGCCCGGCCCGAGGGCCCCTGCCGCACAGAGCCTTGACCTACAGTCTCAGGTGGTCAGCAGCGTGCCGTACGTGCGGCAGACACTAAATAAATGCTTGTGCACTGGCCCAGAATCCAACCACTGAGAACAGTGATCTGTCCATTCACACCTCCAACCTGATCGATCGCTCGGAAACGTCACAACCCTTCAGCCTTCCCGGACCTCCCCCACCCAGGCTGCCTGCAGCAGGGCCCCGGAACTCCTTCCCTGGGGAGCCCCCACACTGACAGTCTCCCCCTGCTCACCATCTCCTCCCTGCCCTCTGCTTGCCCTCTGCGTTCCCGCTGGCAGAGGGCTTGCGGAATCAATTCATTATAGGTAGAAGCGACTGGGGGATGGGTATGCTCCCAAGAGCAGAAGAGTCAAGGCCAAGGAAAAAATGTCAATGAAACACAGAAACTGCCTGTTCATGAATGAACCACGGGGCTCAGAATGCGGACCCGACGCGGAGATTCTCAGGCAGGCTGTGGGGACCCAGGGAGTGTGGCCTCGCTGTAGGTAACTGACTGGCCCATCTGCCGGGGGAAGGGGCTGGCTGGGGAGCTGCCGACCCTCCCCTGGGAACGTGCCTGGTTTGGCAATGCTTGGCCACTGTGGGAAGCACAAGGCTGGTGGGCCTGGAGCTAACAGAGCTATTCCTGAAAACTAGCCTCGTTCTGGTGGTGGGTGTCATGAGGTCGCTAGAGGGTCCGAGCTTCTGCAGGCCTGGCTGGCCTCTGCTTTCACACACTGCTCTGCCCCCGCATTGGCTCTGCACCCTGCTCTGGGTTGTCTCCTCTGGAATTCACAGCCATCCTCCCTCCTGTCTACATTCTGCCATTCTTGCAAGCTTTGGTGCCAGGACTGCCTCCTCGTCTCCCACGAGGGTCTGTGTCATGGCGATGCCATCTTGCTTCATTGGGAGGGCACTGTTCTAGCAGAAGAAAATCATCGAGAAGAAGAGTAGCTGTGCGTGCCGCCGAATTCATCAGACCCGGGGACATGGAGGAAGCAGATGCCGCCTATTCCTAAAATTGAGAGTTCTTTCTAGGTCTTACCCACCCCCCGACCAGAGTTTCTGCAGGGTGGAAATCTGTTCAACTCATGCCCAGGAGAATGAGTTAAAAGTAGAAGTCTGGGGGCACCTGGGTGGCTCGGGGGTTAAAGCCGCTGCCTTCGGCTCAGGTCATGATCTCAGGGTCCTGGGATCGAGCCCCACATCGGGTTCTCTGCTCTGCAGACAGCCTGCTTCCTCCTCTCTCTCTCTGCCTCTCTGCCTGCTTGTGATCTCTATCAAGTAAATAAATAAAATCTTTAAAAAAAAAAAAAGTAGAAGTCTGAACACAGGACAACACACTCGGAGTCTAGACATCCTTGGGAAAGGATTTCTGGGCTTGGCGGTTGAAAAAAAAAATGTGTGCGAGATTTCTACCTCGTCTTGGGTTGGTTTGAAAACTTTCATTGACAAAAGTGATTTTCCTGTTGGTGCCCAAACATGACAGGGTGTCTGTTTACAAAGCGGCAGAAGGGAAGTTAACAGGCGCACAGTTCAGCAGATGACAGAGGACACGACGTGGAAACCAAGCCAGGCAAGCCACGAAGCCCTTGTTACTTATTTGTGTTTAGCCCCCGGGAAGGATCACAGTAAACAAGTTTCCGAGGGAGAGAAGCCAGCGCTTGCATAATGAAAGCCATGCATACTGGCATACTGAATTGCAAAATCAAAGACAGCTGGATGGGGGGGGGGAACCCCCTCCCCCACCCCCATTCTCCAGTGCTGTGGCTATGGCAGCCCCCCCAACCCTGGAGCAAACAGATGGAAACACACTCATGTTTGTTGTCCTCAAGCACGAGCCCTCTAAATGGCAGGCAACAGAGAAGGAAGTACTGCTCTTCCAGAAGGCACAGGGGGCTGACCTAGACACCTGCTCTGCTTCCCGAGGCCGTGGTAACGATTAGGACCGAATCAGGAAGTCCTAGATGTATGGAAGGGCATGGCTCAGCACAGAGTGATGCTTGGGATGCTTCTGTGTACCAAAGACCTCCATGTCCTGCGATGGGGGCTGCAATCCGGGGGCGGGGGGGGGGACAATTACCAGACTTTACACAAACTTTCTGGAAGCCACCGGACCTAAACCATCACAGTGGAAGAGCCAGTATGCTACAATTATATCACTTATGTTTGCTTTTACATCAGTGCAACCCTCATTGGTCGAAGAAAGATAATTGGTAAGCGAAGGGCTAGGGTCTACGATGCTTTCAGCCTGGATTTTGACCTTGACAGTTGGGGGTTGGTATGGGGTTGCGTGTCTCTGCCATTGGTTAGGGGGGAACAGCCTCACCAGAGTGGAGGGTCACTTTCCTCCTGGTCTCTACAGAGCCTGCAGAGTGGAATTCAGTCTTCTCTCTGTGTTGCCGATTCATGGTTCCTATCAGTTGGTCTGTGTTTGACCTTGGCCTATGACTAACTCTGTAAGAACCTTCCCTCCTTGAGGCTGTAAATCCCTTGTGGGGACCAACTCGAGCTCCATGACACGAGGGCATGACATGAAAAGGCAGCTTATAGAATCAGTCCATTCCATCAAGACACACATGTTCAAAGGGGATGGGAGACAGAGAATCTTCTAAAATGTATTCGTGAATCCTTGGCAACATAAAACTCAAGCCTTCTTTTTGGTGGTTAAGCAAAAATTCCTGGGATGATGGCAGAGGGTGCCTTCTCCTTGCTGGGCCAGCCAGAGAGCCAAGAGCCACCTTCTGACGTGGGAAGCAGCAGTCAGAGCACCCAGATGGCTGGAGACATGGCAAAACCCCCAGATCTAATTGAAACAGAATGAACTTGGCAAAGAGCTTGAAGAACAAATCAAAAGAAACCCTGCAAATGTTCTCCGGGAACCCAGACTGTCAGAGAAGGCCAGGGAGGACAAGGATTTGGCTAAACAAAGGATCGGTGCATTGGAGACAGTGCTCTGTCCCAGCCTCAAGTCCTTGTGCTCTGGCAGGGAAAGTCTCTCAAGAAGAGATGGGACATTCAGCATGTAAGGATGAGCAGGAGATTGGACGTCCACCCGTGCATGGGAGGTGACGGTGACCGGGGGACCCAGGCCATGGGCAATGGAGCGGTGGCCACAAGGATGGTGTTATGGGCTGAAATGTGTTCCCCATAAGAGAGATGTTGAAGCCCTAACCCCTAGTACCTCTGAATGTGGCCCTCATTGGACAGAGGGTCTTTGGAGAGATAATAAAGTTAAAATGAGGTCATTAAAGTAGGTCCCCAGGTAATATGACTGGTGTCCTTAGGAAGAGGGGAAATTTGGTCACAGAAGCAGGTAAGTGCAGAGACAGGATTATATGATGATGTGCAATGACAAGATGGCATGTGGCTGGAGTCATGGGTCTACGACCCAAGAACGCCAAGGACAGCCAGCCACCACCGGAAGCTAGGGAGAGGCAAGGAAGGACTGACTCTTCCCTAGAGCTCAGAGGGAACAGAAGCCTGCTGCTACTGCCACCTTGATGTCAGACTTCTAGCCTGCAGAACTGGAGACAGTAAATCTCTGTTATTTTAAGCCAACTGATTTTTGTTACTTTGTTACTATAGCTCTAATACAGATGGTAACAAGTCAAATAAAGATGGGAGAAGTCAAGACCTGGGAACCCAGAACATTCTATGGATAGAGGCCCACGCATTAAAGAAAGGAAACGAAAGAAACAGAGCTTCTTGAAGGCCAAAAGGATGCCTGTTGAGACAAGTAGATTAGAAATATAGTGAACAGGTAAGGAAAAGGACAGTAAGATTGGTCATTAAACAGGCCAAAAAGCCTGTGAAGTCTCCATAGTGTAAAGGAGAGTTTCAAAAATGACCTGAGAATGATTACAGGGAATAAAGGAAGGGAGAAATAAGAGAAAGGGGGAGGTCAGCCTTCCTCTCAGATTCAGGAAGGAGATGGATTCAATGATTTAGTTAGTGAATGACCAAATGAGAAAAAAAGGGAAATCAGTGCTCAAAAAGCACGTCTGCTCAAAATATTGTAAATATCAGAATTAGTAATGGTTAGCTGCCACTATGATTTAAGGTGAACAAACAAAAGGAAATATTACCATAGAAACCAGATCAATGGGAAATAGAAGCACAAAAATAACTTAGAAGCAAAGCTAGGATGGCATTTTAAAATGTCAACATGGAACAGTCTATTGCTTCCAAGGGCACACTCAAGGTCAGACTGTAGGGAAACCCTCTGAAGGGAAATTGAGCTGTGATGTCATGATGTCATGATGACACCATCTCGCTGACCCTTTGCAACGCACACCTAGACTTCCATGCTGACAGTAACCCTGTAAGGTCTAGCATGTAAAGAATCTCAGAGAGGGGCGCCTGGGTGGCTCAGTGGGTTAAGCCTCTGCCTTTGGCTCAGGTCATGATCTCAGGGTCCTGGGATCGAGCCCCACATTGGGCTCTCTGCTCAGCAGGGAGCCTGCTTCCCCCTCCCTCTCTGCCTGCCTCCCTGCCTACTTGTGATCTCTCTGTCGAATAAATTTAAAAAATCTTAAAAAAAAAAAAGAACCTCAGAGAGACAATTTGCTCAAAGGTAGCAGAACCAAAATGGTGATTCAGGTGCCTAACGCTCTGATCCCTTCCTACCCGACCAACATGTCCCTTTCTCGTGGCCGGGGAAAAGCTGACACAGTGTCAAAGGCATTCGGAGAAATAACCAAGGCTCCTTGATAGTAATCAAGATGCTCAAACGATCATAACCCCAAAATATGACCATGTTAAATCTTTATGTTCCAAACCAGGGCAATATAGGTAGAAGAAAGACTAACGCAAATTCAAGAAAAATGCTGGCAAAGATGCAATGAATAGAGAAATTATAGAGTTATGCACTGTCATAAAAATGAGCGATCACGGCGGGGGGAGGCAGGAGAATGAATCCTGTGTTCAAATAGATATGAACTTGCACATTCTTTTTTATTAAATTCTGAGTATGAAGGAAAAGTAAAGAGGAAAAAGGAGTAGGAAAAAGTGCAGGGAGAGGCAAACATTCGCTTTATCTTATTTGAGGACAAAGGCAAACTAGAGGCAGAACCAATGAGAGAAGCAAAATTAGAAGGTGGCCAATCCTTTGAACGTGAAAACATGAACTTTTAGTTCATGCTCATGTAGGAGAGGAAAACTAAGTCACAACACAAGATATTTTTAGAACAACAAAAGTATTACAAGTAATGGAAAAGACAACGCACAAACTCTGATCGCTGTTACAAACAGAAAAAATGAGACATAATAAAGCAACCCCGCCCTACTTAGAGTAGCAAGCTAAAAGAAAACAGGAAAGTTAAAACAATTAGACCACGCATAGAGAAACCAGAGTGATGTCAAGACAAGGAAGTCAATAAATAAAGCCAATTCAAGGGTCTTTGAAAAAAAACAAGACAGTCGACAACCAATTGACTAATTGAAAAAAAGACTTAAATGTAACTTTAATAATCTAAGAATGCAAATGACAATCTGACGACCAATGTAAGAACAATGTTTAAGTTATGAGAGGGGTTGTCCTTGGCCACAGCTGATAACAAACCAAATAACGATGTTGAAATGCAAGATTTACTTACAAAAATTCTCAAAGTGACATAAAAAGAGAAAAACAAAATAATGTATAAAAGACAAATAAGGAAAATAACTAGAGACTCACTCCCCCGAGGCAGACTCCTAATTCAATATAATTCTTTTTTAGTATTGTATCCCAAAGTTTTTCTTGAGTTTTTAGTTATTTTCTCTAAATTTCAGTGGAGCTAACACACAGTGCTATAGTAGTTTCAGGTGTACAAGATAGTGACTCGGGATGTCCACACATCACCAGATGTTCATCACACAAATGCCCTCCTTAATCACTGTCACTTATTTCCCTCATCCCCTCACCCACCTCCCCTCTGGTACCTATCAGTTTGGTCTCTATAGTTAAGAATATCTGAATGCCAAAAAGTGTTTAATAAAATTTATCACTTTTTCTTCACTAAAATTTAAAAAAAAATAGATTGGTTTTTTTCCTTTAGAAAAAAAAAATCACAGGGTGCCTGGGTAGCTCAGTCGGTTAAGTGTCTGCCTTCAGCTTGAGTCATGATCTGGAGATCCTGGGATCCAGTCCTGCATCGGGCTCCTTGCTCAGCAGGGAGCCTGTTCCTCCCTCTCCCTCTACTGTTCCCCCTGCTTGTGCGCTCGCTCTCGATCTCTCTGTCAAATAAATAAATAAAATATTTTTTTAAAAAGCACTATGGTTTTTTTTACCTGTAGTATTTCAGTCATTCCTTTTAAAAATAGAAGCTTATAAGAAATATTCCGACACTAGTTCCAAGTTAATTTTGCCAACATCTATTTGAAAAAGGGGGGGCAGGAAATAAAATGTCTGCAGTTAACTAAACCACTTAACTTACTATTGAGAGAAACTTCAGTTTCCTCAACTTTTAAATAAAGACAAAATTTTTTACCTCATTGGACTGTATAGGTGATTAAAGTCATTGGCACAGTCCTTTGTCAGCTCTTAAGTTTTACATAAATAGGAGATTCAACCATCCATTCGTCCATCCATGCTAATCATCCTGTTCCAGTCCTACACCGGGGCGGGGTGGGGGGTTCAAACTCAGGATAAGCAAACCTGGCTAAATCCCCTGCTTTTGAGAAGCTTCCTTTCAAATGGGAGAGTTGACATTAGATGAGAATGTTACCCAGACAACCTCCAACTATGTTAATTGCTATAAATAAAACGGACAGGAAGCTCTGGGAGATATTAGGGGGATCCAACCAGGCGTGTGGGTCAAAGGAAGCTTCCTGAGGATGTTGTGTAGGGTTCAGAGTTCAAGGGTGTCCTGGTCAAGGAGCAGTGGTCTGCTGAATGCTGAGGACACAGGCAGGGATCTTCCTGGTTATGTGCCGTCCACCCTGAAGGTACAGCATGGATGGTACAGTGTCCTCCTGCAGCTCGACATTTCTGTTTCTTTCCCCTAGTTTCTTCTTCTTTTAAAGATTTTATTTATTTATTTGACAGACAGAGAGAGAGAGAGCACAAGCAGGGGGAATGCAGAGGGAGAGGGAGAAGCACGATCTCCACTGAGCAGAGAGCCCGACATGGGGCTCAATCCCAGGACCCCGAGATCATGACCTGAGCTGAAGGCAGACGCTTCACCCACTGAGCCACCCTGGCATCCCTCCCCTAATTTCTTATTACAAATAGCAGTGTTCTGACCATGTTTGTGGGAATTGTTTTTTTTTTTTTCCTTCAAATTATGTCCTAGAGGTTATCTCTCAGAAAGGGAATACACATTCAGAACAGTTCCCTGGGAGAAAAGAGTTTTATGGCTTTTGTCACATGATGCCAATGACTTTCTGCACATATGGATCAGACTGTACCAGCAAAGGCATCAGTGTGCCCATTTCTCGACCACCCTGCCAAGTGTCTTACTCAGAATTCATGTTTATCTTTGCTCGTTTCATAGGCTTGTGTCAGTACTCTCGAGTTGCTTCAATGTGAATTTCTGTAATTGTCAATGAATTGTATCTGTGTTCACGCCATGATTTACTGCCTGTGTCCCCTTCTGTGTAAATTAACTCTTCATTTCTCTTCCTGCCTGGTAGAATTTGTGAGCAATGTGGTGGCAAAAGTCATGGTCCTGGCATGGTCACTGCTGAGTCTTGGGCATCTAGTGGGTGATCTATGAACATTGGCTGAATGAAATTCAATGATCAACTGACATGTACATTGTATCCATGATCCATTTGTGTTTTGGTGAATTCTTTTTTTTTTTTCAAAAATCTTCCCTCTTTTATATTTCCTTTTTTTAAAGACTTTATTTATCTATTTATTTGTCAGATTGAGAGAGAGAGCACAAGCAGGGGGAGAGGCAGGCAGAGGGAGAGGGAGAAGCAGACTCCTTGCCGAGCAAGGAGCCTGATGTGGGGCTCGATCCTAGAACCCCAGGATTAAGACCTGAGTTGAAGGAACATGCTTAACCAGCTGAACCACCTAGGTGTCCCTGTATTCCTTTTTAAAACTATATTTTCCTGCAAATATTTTGCTTTAATCTATAAAGCATTCATCTTATTTCTGATGCTGTACCTTTATGTTTATTTGTAAATTTGTAAAAAAGAAATGTAATCATCTCCCTTTTACAACTGGGATAAATGCCCTTTTAAAAATATATTCTCATGACTTTCCAGGGCTTATCCCTTACCTGTTTGAAACTGATCGGTATTGTTACCAATGTAATGAGAGGCAATTATCTACACGGATATCCACGGTTGTGCCGACATTTGACCCCGTTCTCATACTTCCGGTTTGTCATTTAAGCTCAAAGAATCGTTTTACTCTTCTTGCGTCTGTTTCATCCATGATTTCCCCCATTTGAACTAAGTGCAAGTGGTTTCGCCCCCCGCAGTGTTGAGTTCTGTTTTAAGATCCAGCAGGAAGCCTGTCGTGAGCCTCTGGAAAGGTTGCTCCTTGGCCCTGCTGTGCACCTGCTGCCCGATTTCAGGCTCTGAGAACAAACAGCGTGGCCAGGAGCCACGGGGAGGGCACCCAGACGAGGAAGGCACAAGGGGCAGGGAAGAGTCAGTGGAAACAGACGTGTGCGGAACAGGGCACAAGAGAAGCTGAATTGATAGGCGGAGGCAGGAATGGTCCCGAGTTTGCTTTTACAACTTTTGAGGAGCTGGTGAAAGGCTCGCTCTTCCTCTCACACCAGTGAGGGGTGAAAGGGCCAGACTCCGGGCCGTGGGTTGGAACCTCGCGCTGTCCCTCACCCGCGGGGCACTGCTGCTCCTCCAAAGACTGAATTCTAGGGACGTGGGTTCCGACCCCACTACGCTGGCAGCTGTGAGCTGTGAGGCGTGAAGGACCAAGAAGGTGGGGATGTGTGTGCGTCCAAGTGTTCTGGAAAGCATACAGCTCTGGAATAAAGATTCTGCGCCAAGCAGTAGGCCTAACCCAAAACAAAGGTACTCCCCAGAGGACTTGGGGTCCTCCAGGAAAGGCTGCTTGCCTATACGGTGCCTCAGGGGCTCTTGGGAGCACAAAGCCCCCACTCAGCCGACTCTGCATGAAGGTCCCCCCCACAACAGCCGCGAGGCCGTATTTGCTGATTCCTATCCTTTCCGAGCATCCTGCGAACACAAGTCCTCAGACCCAGCAGGTCCCGTGGGTGGAGAAAGACTGCTTCGGCTGTGAACACGCACAGCCAGGATGCTTCCTACTGAGCACAGACACAGGCATCTGAATGGTGGGGTCACTGGGAATTTTTAAGGTACACAAGCCCAGAGCTGGTCCAAGAAGCCACGATGACGGTCATAAGGAAACCTGTTCCTCTCTAAGTGAGCTACCAGATTTAAAACGCTAGGGACTTTTAAGAGGAAATTAGTAATTTCTCCATTGGGTTGTTTCCAAATTCCGTCCAGGTCTGTCTCCTTGCCACGCTCAGAACAGCCCCAGAAAGCCCAAAGCCCTCTCACTGCTGGGTGGGGACAAACACCATGGTCATTCCAGGACCTGCTGGGCTGGCCTTTCCTGGCATTTCGGAGTCTTCCCGCTCCTTTCTGGGCATGCCAACCTCACAGTGTTGCTGTTTCTCATGGAAACAAAGCAAACGGCGACCGGGCTCTTGCCACGAGCACAGCCGTCTCGTTCCATGTTCAGGCAAGAGTTTGGCAGCTTTCAAGAGGGGCGCCGGCCAACCCAAGCCAGGAAACAGCTCTGGCCAGGTCTGACTTGGCTCTGGGTCTGCTCTTCTGAAAGTATGTCCAGACCACGTGCTGTGGGCTCTCGGACCTGGCTTACCAAACGCCAACAAAACCGAAATGGCCTGCTCCTGCCAATGGGACAGCAATGTGGGCTTCTCTGCAGCCTCCCCCCCACACTTGTGGCAGCCTGGGGACGAGGGAATGCTTGACCCAGAGGCACGCACGAAGGCTCTGGACCTTCCCTGGCGGTGGCTTCCACCAAAGCAGCAATTACATAAAACAAAATAAAACCCTCCTAGCTGGTGGAGAAGGCAGAGCATAAACACACCAAAGACAAGATGACTAAAACAGCGAGGTCACTGTCACGAATGCCAGCAAGGCCAAGGGAGCTCTCAGGCCGTGTACTCAGGGCAGCAAAGCACCCTCTGCATGGCTGCCCTTGTCTACTCTTTGGAACCAAAAATGCCAGGTCAGACCCACTGCACACCTGGGAAGGTAAGAGGGCTCACCTGAGGTTCCTGAGTCATCGTTCCTGACAGCTGGGTCCCTCTGGGTGGCCTGCCTCCCTGTCTTCTGCCAGCAGCTCTGAAGGAATATGCTATTGCGGGTTCTGGATCACAGGCAGCCAGACACACCCACTGCAAGGCACTAGGCCTTTGAAATTCACATGAATAATCAGAATGCCACCTACTTTGGGGAAGCCCCCAAAAAAGCCTCCTGACTCAGACTGCAGTGTAATTTCATTTTCTCTTCTAGGTCAAGGAGAAGAAAAGTAACATTGTCTTTTCTTTGTCTTCTTCTAAAATGCAATGATCACTTTCATGCTCCAGCTCAGCAGACGTTGCTCAGTGGAAACTATGGCAGATAGAGATGCCAATCACTTCTGCTTTTAACCTTTAGCCAAGAAAATCAAAGTCGCTGGCTCTCAAGCCCGGCTGCACACTGAAATCACCTGGGGAATTTTTTAAATGAAACTGAGGCAGGTCCCGTTATCGATTTAGATTCAATTAGTGTCAGGTGTGACATGAGCACTGGGGTTTTTAAGAGTTCATAGGGAGTCAGTGTACATTCAGAAAAGTGTGACAACCGCTGATGTACATGGGAGGGATAGTCCAGGAATCACGAAATGGGAAAAGCCCTGAGTTCAAGAGACTCAGGTTCTGGGCTGAGTATAGCTGTGTTGTAGTTGCTGTCCTTGGACAAGTAACAGGATGTCTCTAAACCACAATATTTTCATCAGGAAAACATTCTGTTCCCCACAGTTCTTACCGAGGCGTTGTAGCGACCAAACAGGAAAGAAAGTGTTGGGAAAAACACCAAGCACAATATAAAGGAAAGGGCTGTATGGTCCCTATTTCCTTCTATAAGGTGAGGCGAATATTAAATATTTATTGTACATTTACTATCGATAAGAGTGTTGGCATTCTTTAAAAACTAGGAAACCAGCAAGAACAAGAGAACAGTTAAAAGGAAATAGCAATAAATATAATAAAATATTATAAATAAATATAATAAATATATTAAATAACATACTTAATATAAATAATGTATTATTAATATAATAAATATTATTGATATTATTAATAGCAGTCAATATAATAAATGTAATGAAAAAGATGTGAGTAATAGATGACTATGACAGGTCCCACACAAATGTGAATCAAGTGGACTCCTCAAAGACATGCTCTCATGCGATGAAAACTAAATGCTGTCTGTAAGAAATACACCTAAGAGGGGGCGCCTGGGTGGCTCAGTGGGTTAAAGCCTCTGCCTTCGGCTCAGGTCCTGATCTCAGGGTCCTGGGATCGAGTCTTGCATCGGGCTCTTTGCTCAGCAGGGAGCCTGCTCCCCCCCCCACCTCTGCCAGCCTTTCTGCCTACTTGTGATCTCTGTCAAATACATAGATTTTTTAAAAATCTTTAAAAAAAGGATATACACCTAAGACAACAAAAAAACTGAAGATGAATGTCTGGGAAAACTTGTACAACCTTGATGCAAAGAAAAGAAGGCAGGGTGGCCATGTGAAGAGCAGATAATCCCAATTTTAAGGACGGAAGCATGAACAGGATGAAAGCAGGTATCTGACATCATGAAATAAGTCAAAAGGGGGCATAAAGCAATTAAATGGGCCTGTAGACCAAAAACTTGAGAACAATGTGAAGAACTAGAAAAAAATCACAAGTAGGAAATACATATGTATATATATGCATATATATGTATATTTATAAATATGTAAATATGTACATGTCATGTGTGTGTGTTTCAGATTCTGATAAAGAAAGCTAGCACAAATTGACAGCACATGAAAGACTTGCATCTACAACTGACAAGGTAAAATTAGAGGAAAAAAGAAAAATATTTAAGCCAATAAAACTCCAATAATACTAGCTATCATCTGTTAGGTACTTACCATGTGCCAGGCATTGGTTTTAGAATGTTGTAACTATTCACATTTAATTGTCAAGTATCCTTCCAAGATAGATACTTTCTCTCTCTTTTTCCTACTTCTCAGATGAGGAAACCAAAACACAGAGAGGTAAAGTTACCAGATGAAGATCCGGAACCCAGATTAGACCATGAAGTCTCAATGCCCTGCCCTTACCTTAACTACAACACCCCGAAATAAAACAAACAAAATACTCGAAGAAGAAAATATGAAGATTTTAGTACAGATAAAAGCTAAAGTTAATGAACTAACAGACCGAACAAATCATAAAGAAGTGAATAAAATCTAAAAGTCCTTTGACAAAACCACTTGAACATCTAAGTCCCTGGCTGGTCTGCTTAAGTTCCAAAGAGAAAACGTAAAGCTGTCTGACGTCATAAATGAAAAGGAAAATATATCATCATCATTCATTATAACAACACGTTAAAGTAGAAAAGCCACATGAATATATCAATAGCTCCCAAAGTGGGATTTGACAAAATCCAGCAGTCTTTCCCAATAACAGCTCCTAAGCAAAAAAGGAATACATGGAAACTACCTAAATCTAACAACAGTCTATTTACCAAAAATATACAGCAAATGCCTATAAATTGCTGAGGTCAAGACTTTTAAAATCAGGAATAAGAGAGATACATCTGGGGGCACCTGGGTGGCTCAGTGGGTTAAAACCTCTGCCTTCAGCTCGGGTCGTGGTCCCAGGGTCCTGGGATCAAGCCCCGCATCGGGCTCTCTGCTCAGCAGGGAGCCTGCTTCCCTTTCTCTCTCTCTGCTTGCCTCTCTGCCTACTTGTGATCTCTCTCTGTCAAATAAATAAATAAAATCTTTAAAAAAAAAAAAGAGAGAGAGATACATCTGCTATCCTCATGATGATTCAACTTTTGAAATTCCTAGTGATACCATGAGACAAGAAATAAAATAAGTTATATGAACGTTAGAAAAGAAGGGACAAACCTATTTGGACTAGATCATATACCTAAAAAATCTCAAGGAACTCTTCCAAAAATGACTAGAATTAAGAAGAGAAGCTGGTAAAGGGGCTGGATAAAATATAAATAAACAAAGGAGCTTTTCTCCATACCAGTAATATTGGATTGTAAATAGAAATGGAAAAGAATCGTATTCAATTCATATAGTGGCAGAAACAAGAAAGAAGACACAAATAAACATGGCAGGTCCAGGTTGTAAAATCTCATTAAAAAATAAAAAATAGGGGCACCTGGGTGGCTCAGTGGGTTAAAGCCTCTGCCTTCGGCTCAGGTCATGATCTCAGGGTCCTGGGATCAAGTCCCGCATCGGGCTCTCTGCTCAGCAGGGAGCCTGCTTCCTCCTCTCTCTCTCTGCCTGCCTCTCTGCCTACTTGTGATTTCTATCTGTCAAATAAATAAATAAAATCTTTAAAAAAAAATAAAATAAAATAAAATAAAATAAAAAATAATATAGATAAGATAAATAAAATACAAAACCTTATTAAAGACCACGAAAGCTGTTCTTTAATAAGCTGAAAGCTGCACAAATAGAGTCATCATGGGAAATGCACAAAAGAAAGAAAAAATGTCTAATAACAGTCAATATATTTTCAAAGAAAAAAACAAACAAGTAGAAAACATGCATTAATAGTCTGTAAGACTTAAGTGAAATGTCTGTTCTCAAAACAGTATGGCATTTACCTAGAAACAGATTAATAGGCTAGTGGACCAGTAGAGAGAATCCCAAAATACATATAGATAGATACTAGGGAAAATAACAAAGATGACATCTCAATTCAGAAGGGAAAGGAAGCCTTATTTTTAAAACTGTGCTAGAATAACTGATCATCCATAGAGAAAAGATGAAAGCTAGATTCCCTCATACCTCACATACAAATAAATACCGAAAAAATTAAAGCTTAAAATGTAAAAACTAAAATTAAAAAAATCATGAGATATTCCAGGAGGAGAACATTTATATAAAATTGAGGGGGAAATGACCTTCTTATATAACCCAAATGCCATACAAAAAAAGATATTTGGGGCGCCTGGGTGGCTCAGTGGGTTAAGGCCGCTGCCTTCGGCTTGGGTCATAATCCCAGGGTCGTGGGATCGAGCCCCGCATCGGGCTCTCTGCTCTGTGGACAGCCTGCTTTTTCCTCTCTCTCTGCCTGCCTCTCTGCCTGCTTGTGATCTCTGTCTGTCAAATAAATAAATAAAATCTTTAAGAAAAAAATAAAGAAGGTATTTGATTACATATTCTCGTATCTTTGTTATCACAAAAGAAAAAGCAGGGATTGGGGAAAATATTGGCAACATGTATGATATAAAAAAAAAGGTTTAAAATCTGAGATACAAAAAAATCCTCTAAAATGAGAAGAAAGAGATGGCCAACCCTTCAGGAAAATAATCAACAAATAGTAACAGGCAACTCAAGTGAGGGGAGATGCAAATAGTTCATGAAGATAGGAGAAGATGCCTGATATTCTTAATAACAACGGTGTGGACATCAAAACAAGGAGATCTCATTTTCATCCAACAGACTGATAATATTAAAAGGCTCCTGGACATCTAATGCTGGCCAAGGGTGGGAACAGAGATTCCCACATAATGCTGGTGAAAGTGTGAATCACCGTAGCTTTTTGGGGAAGTGATTCTCAAAAAAATCCACTTTGGGGACTTTGATCTACATTAGCCAGTATCCTAGAAAACCAGATTATATAACAAGGGGCAAAAACCAGAAATAATCCAAATGTCCACCAATGGGAAAAGGACTAGGCTATGTTCCCTCTATAGATTCATGTATTTAAAGAATGAGTTGTAGCCACAGTGACCAATCTAGAAGAAGTCCATGACAGAGTGCTAAATTTAAAAAAACAAGTTGAAGATAAAGTGAATAACACAACACTATTTTGTTATTAAAAGGAAAACTAAAACTATATCCTGCATATTTTTCCAATTTTACTCAGATATAATTGACATATAATAGTGGGTAAGTGGGCGGGGCGGGGGGGCACCTGCGTGGCTTAGTTGGTTAAGCAACTGCCTTTGGCTCGGGTCATAATCCCAGGATCCTGGGATCCAGGCGCATCTGGCTCCCTGCTCAGCGAGAGGGTCTGCTTTTCCATCTTCCTCTGCCCCTCCTCCCTGCTTATGCTCTCTCTCTCTCTCTCACATCAAAAGAAAATCTTAAAAAAATATTGGGTAAGTTGAAGGTATACAACCTGTTGATTCAACACACTTATTGCAAAATGATTACCATCAGAGTATAAGCTAACACCTGTATAATGTTACCTAATTACCACTCTTTTCCAGTGGTGAGAACACTTACGATTTACTCTTTGAGCAACTTTCAAGTCTAGAGCGCAGTATTATTAACTATAATCACAGAGCTGTGTATTAGGTCTCCAGAACTTAGTCATCTTGTAACTGATGCTTGTACCCTATGACCAACATCTCCCTATTTTCTGCACCCTCTAGCCCCTGGCAAATCATCTACTCTCTGTTTTTAGGAATTTGGCTTTTTCTGATTCTACATGGAAGTGAGATCATACAGTATTTATCTTTCTGCGTCTGACTTACTTCATTTAGCACAATGCCCTCAAAGTCCATCCATGCTGCTGAAAATAGTGGGATGTCTTTCCTTCTTATGACTGAGAAATACCCTATCATATATATGTACCGCCTGGTCTTTATCCATTCATCCGCGGGCAGTGGCTACTCACCATTTTCCCCGGACAGCTGCTGGACAAGGCACTAGCTTCAATGAAATACTTCCTGAGGAGATGTTTGCTGGGGTCAGGACTATCCAGTAAGATGTAGGAACAGAAAAAAGCCCCATGCCGAAGCAGGAATATGGCGATGTCTTCATTTCCTAAAGGACAGAGAATGGCATTCAGATGTCGAGTGTGTCACAGCTGGTCCAAAATGGCAGATGCTGATATGTGAAATGGGAATGAAAAGGTTATTTGTGCTGGTGGACCTTCTCTATGACTTCTATTGAGGTGGCAAATTCCTGTTCGTGGGAGACTTTTTGTGGCACTCTGCCCTGTGAAGTGCCTCCTACTATGGTCGCATTTGCCACAGTGGGTGCCTGTCACTGAAAGCCCATTGCAGGGGCAAGTGGGGCCAAAGAGGGAAGGTGCAGACATTTTGAGAGAGAGGCAAATAATGGAATTTACAAATGTCTCTACACAGGTGTTTCAAGAGCTAGAGGGGAGGGGGCAGACAAGGTCCCACATCTCCAACCTGCAAGGATTCCCATGGGTGGGACTGATGGAGGGACCCACCTGACTTGATGGCCGCGTACAAGGGTAAGCGCACGATGACAGGAAACTCGTTCTTCCTGACTGCGTAGCTTTCCGGGTCGGCCCCGTGGGTCAGGACGAGGAGCTTCACCAACCCCAGGTGCCCCTGCTGGCAAGCCAAAGCCAGCATCCAGTTCAGCAGCCGCTGGGGGCTGCAGGGACCTGGCAGGAGATGACAGGACAAAGGGAAGGTGCCACTCAGGGGTTTTGGTTGTTCCCACCCTGATCTCCCCTCGGACCATTGATAATATTGAGGTGTCCCATTTCCAGCCAAAAGTCGCTCTGTCAAGTTAGTAGTGTTCTCTGGAACAGTCCCTCTGAATTGCATATGCCATTTTCCCATATCATTATAAACCCGCCTCCTCATCACACAATGCCGAGTGAGGAAAAGTAGCATTCCCAACAGCATATACGGTACGATTGTAGCTGGATAAAAAAATGCATGTGTGGAAATAAGACTAAAAGGTATTACCCTGTGTTGTAGTATTATCTCTCGGTAGTGGGGACTGTGACCATTCGCCTCACCCCTTCCCCCATCCGTAGCCGCGACCTCATGCCCAGAAAGCATTACATACAGGGACACAGGCTTTGGGGACAAGCAGCTTAGGGTTAAAATATTTTAGCTGTGTAATCTTAAACAAATTTCTTAACTTCTCCCTGACTCAGTTTACCTGTTGGTAGAATGGGAATAATAGGACTCATCCTCCCAAGTTTAATGTGAGGATTGCATGACATAATGTATGTCAAGCTCCCAGCTCAAAACATTCTAACTCATTATTTGTCATTATGTTTTTAGAGTACTAACACTTTCCTGCATTTCTAAATTATCCGTGAGTACATATATTACTTTCAAAAATGAAAGAAATCGATCTAACTATCCAGCCTAAAACTTTGCAAATTACTCCCTGCAAGAACCACCTACTTAATTCCAGGAGGAAATAACACTTAGCGCGCTGCAGGAACAGGGACAGTGTGGGCTGAAGTATTACAGTATCTTCAAGTTCAAAGTAAATGCAATGTCTTTTGGATGTAGCAGCCATGGAAAAATAACCTCATCCTCCACGCTGACACTTCCCAATTGCATCATAACATTGTCTCATTTCCAGAGGCTGGGAGTCCTTAGGAACCCAAGTGCTCCCAAGCATGGAGAGAGGGACCCTCCCCTCCATGGTAGGAAACTGACCAGGAAGCAGGGGAGAGGTCATGATGGAAGAAATGAAAATCCAGCACAGAGGGAGCATGGCATAGAGCCTGGGTTGCAGCAGATGGTAAATCAGTGTCTCTTCTTCTCCCTCTGATAACTAGAATTAACAATTCAAAGGAGGTGGTACTCCAGCAGATATTAACAAGTGATCTCCAGCTCACTTACTGCAACTGTATCTACAGAAATCCAGTCATCATGCTGTTAACTTCTGTTGAGGATGGATGTCTACCCATCTGAGGAGGCTGTCTAAGGCTATATTTCATAGCCATGATTTTAATATGAGGAAATCAGAGCTCAGAGGAGTTTGGGAACTTGTGAGAAGTCCCACAGAGGGTAAATCACAAAATCAAGACTTAAACCCTGCAAAGCTAAAGGATTTAAACACTCAAAACCAAAGGGTGCTCTCTTAACCATGTAAACCCCACACGTATCTTCTGAGGCCCAAATCCAATGATACTTTGGGAGAGTCCCATTAGGGTCTCCATCCTTCCTCTTCCTCCCTTGCTCCATCTCTACTCAGCTACAGAGACCAGATGGTAGATAATGACGTTCTTGAAATGGCGTCCACAACTACACAATGATGTGCCTTCCCCTGTGAGCCTCTCATCTCTCCTCTTCTCAAACCCTTCCTTGTTCTCAAGTTGTGTCTTGTGTGTCTTCTGGTTTCACAGACAGACTCCTGACAGTGGCTGCCTTCCCCCCGGTTTGGGAATTCATAGGGACACACGTTGTTTTGCCCATCTCTGCACTTCCTGCAAGGTCCAGAACGATGCCCTAGACTCGTTTGGTCCTCAGCAACTCTGTCCCTAGTTGAGGTGAAGATAGGATGCCCCAAAGCAGCTGAAAACCATGCTCATGTCCAGCCAAACTCCCTGCTTTGCGAAAGTGGGTGACCAAAGCCCTTCCCTCTCTTATCTGCCAAGTAAACTCCTATGCACCCTGCAAAACCCAGCTCAGACATCAGCTCCTTATGAAGACCAGACAAGACCATTCTCTATGTGTGCTCCCAGATCACTGTGTAAATACTTCAAGCTCACCATGGTTACACTACATAGAATTACTCCTTTCTGCTTCTATTTTCTCTGCCTAGCCAGGAGCTATGAAAGATCTGGGATCACCTTTTTAAAGAAGTCTGCATATCTCTCAAGTTCTTCAGAATGCATGGTAAGGCAATAGTGAGAGACTCATAGGATGAATGTTCAGTAAATTCAAAATGCACAATTAGGTCGTGAGCCAGCCGGCGGGGATACTTTGGGGCTAGAACAGAGCTAATCTTGGGGATCCCTGAAGAGAGAGAGTCTGCCCTCAGGGGCACCCAAGCTCCTCCTTGCCCTCCTATGCTTCACTGGGCCCGGTATGCACCTGTGAGCCATAACACAGTCCTGATTTCTACCCTTAACCTCATTCTCCCTCCAGACATGTGAAAGGGCCACTGGCTTAGAACCAAGTCCGAGCACAAATCTACTCAAAGCACACTGTGAGACAACCCCCCTACCCCTGACAGGATGGCAACATAATATGTGGGGCCCAGTGCAAAATACAAAGGTGAGCCCCTTGTTTAAAAAAAAAATAAAAAATTTCAAGATGGCGACCGTGGAGGGTTGAACCAAGCACGGGCCTGCTGAGGGCAGGGCCCACACCGTTGCACACCCATGAAGCTGGCCATGCTCCCAAACAAAACCCTAACTCCCAAAGACCACTGCTAAGGTGGTCTTGTAAAGAAATGAGCTACTGAGCTATTGTGTGTTGAGGAACTTTCAATGTAGGTTGTCAGGTGAAGGAAGTTAACCTAAAAGGTAGATGGGGATTCTCTGTACTTCCACAGCCACATTTCCAAAAATCTAAAACTTCTTTAAGGACAAAAACTATTAAATTTTTTAAAAAGGGACATAGGTCCATATTCTCTATCAAATATGGCGTCAGTAAATTTACCTCCTGAGCTCAAGGGAATGAGACGTGGGATGTGGTGGTTTTTACTGTGGATTGTCACTGTGATGGCCCAGAAATCTGGTTCTCTCACCTGGTAAAAGCTTAAAGAAACAAGAAAGCCCATGCCCATGCCCACCCCCACCCCCTGCGTCCCCCACTAGCAAACGTCTGTCTGATTCCTGAAAAGAGGTGATTCCCAAGAGGTAGGCAAGGAGCTCAGAGCCTGGGATTTACCTGGCAAAGATTCGAGCAACTCCTGCACGACGTCAGTATGCCCAAAATGAGCCGCCACCACAGCTGGATTGTCATCGGTGGGCTCGGTGGGCAGCTCCACCCGTCTCTCTGTGAGAAGGTACCGGACAGTCTCCAGGTCGCCGTAGGCCGCCGAGATGCTCAGAAGCTGGCCCTGGTCAACACAGAGCAGGGACAGGACTTCAATGAGGTGGGCGCTGTTAGGAACAGCCAAGACAATCAACTGCACATGCTTCCCCAAGCCCACGGGCGAGCCTGGAGCCAGGCTGTCTGGGACCACGCCACGGGGTCACGGGTGGCTGCTGAGGACTTGAAATGAGGCTCATGCAAAGTGAGAGGGGCTGGAAGCATCCGATCACACGCAATTTCAAAGACTTGGTGCAAAAATGTCAACTATCTCATTGATCAGTTTTCTATGGAGTACATGTTGAAACGATCTTTCATACATTAAGATAAAAGATATGAATATTTCACCTGTTCTTGTTTACTTTTTGAATGTGACTGCTAGACCATTCGATACAAATGTGACTCCCATTCAATTTCTTCAGGACAGCAATGCTCTTTGCCTTGAGCTTCACAAGGCCGGGGAGTAAGCATCCCCATCTGAAGCAGTGTATTAATATGTGGACAAGGACATGGGGGTTCAGGGACGTGTTGTGACTTGCCCAAGATCACACAGCTAGAAATGGCTCTGGAGGTCTGTACAAATGGCCCCGACTTTTCATGGGCTTGCTAGGTCTGCAAAAAAATGCTGGATTGGCTTGTAGAGTTTGGCTGCATTACTGAAACCTTAAGTCCTCCTGAAACCTGGCTAGTTCCGATAGACTTGGGCGTCCATAGGGTTCAAGGAGTTGGATGCAGAATTGATCCACGTTGGAATGAGGCAGCCTGTGCCAGCGCTGGCATTTACTGAGGACCTACTGTGTCTAGGATACCAGGGGCAATTCGTGACCTTCATGAGTTTACATATAAATCTGAGTCTGGAAATCTGCAAAAAACAGACACAAGCAAGCATATTTTACTCCTAATACAAGCATAATTAGGAGTCAATTTCAGGTAAGGCAGGATGGGTCAACAGAATCCCAGGGATGAGAACTGACATATAAGGTGGGCTCTTATCATGTGCCAGATGCTGCATGGAACTTTTTATTTACATGGTCACACTTAGTCCTGATAACAGTCTTAACCGTCTTATC
>RCUC01053062.1:0-11237 GCA_003697995.1 Taxidea taxus jeffersonii | reverse complement strand
TGGATTACTTCCCAGAAAAATGAACAAAAGAAAACAACCAAACCCTCAAATATGCTCACCCTCACCTGCCTCCCAGTTCCAAGGCATTCGTGGATGCTCTGAAGCCCATCTATGAAAACTTACTGGAGGCCATGGAAGCCACATTCTCTACCCCACTTCCCAAAGCATAAATAAATGTACAATGTCATCACATCACGCACAGTAACGTGTTAGTGACGAAGCTCATTTTACCAACCCAGCCTTGCATCTCATCTCTATTTTGGAGTTGAGGAGAACTAAGCCATAAGGAAATTTAAACAGGCAGAGCTGAGAGTAAAATCTACTCTCATTTGTTTTCTGTCACTCCATAGGGATTCCCCGCCAGGCTAGTTTATTGGGGCATTTGCCTCAAAGGGTCTGCACCGGATTATAGATCACAGTAGAAGTGAAATGGGGTACCTCAGAGGCGTGTGTAAATCTAAGTGCAGGAAACTGAACGAGAACAACCAGACTTACTTAGAGCAGAACAGGAGGGTGCCGTGGGCTGTGACAAACAACTAGCCCTTTTTTGGACACGTATTTTACAGTAGGCATTGTCCTAAGGGTGTCACGTGTTTTAACTCACCTCATCTCTACAAAACCCCTATGAAGGCATGGGTGAGTACTGTGTTCTTTTTATCAGTTGTTTACATAGCCAGACATCATGGGAAAAAAAGAAAAAAGCATTCTTTAAAGTGGTTATGACGGATTGCTAAGTTTTTTCACAGCATACTGTCATTAGAGGGAAATACAAATGAGTGAACGGATGGTAGCATCTTGTAGGGGCTGCCCAGCGCTGGTGAGGTTGAACCACTCTGCCCTTTGATGTTAGTTGCTTGGACTGTGACTTTCAAACACAATATTCAGAGTGGTCAGAGTGAAGTTTCAGTAAATCAATGACTTTCATATACGTTTGCTTTAGTTTTATGTATTTAAAACGGAGTCTCCTGCTTTCTCTGTAGCTTAGCATTTCTCTTCTTCCGCTTCTTCCCCTACTCAACAAACGACAACAGAAGCCTCCTATGAGATGGGTCCGTAAGAGCTCACATTACAGATGAATGGTTACAGATTTTACAGACATTGAAACGGAGGCCAAGAGAGATGAAGGCACACGCCCAAGGTCATGTAGCTAGGGAGTGGGTGAGACAGGATTTGAGTCTCACAAGGCTGACTCCAGATACAAATGATTAATCCGTCACACGTGGGGTAAGCACTGCAAAGAAGACAGAGTTCTCCAAGGGTGCACACCAGGCGGACCAACCGACTCTGGGAGTATTAGTGTAACTCTTTATGTTTCTTCCATATATTAGGAAGGCGTCCTTAGGGAAAATAAGTAACATAATATACACACAGCATACTTGGCCTGATGCATGCAAGGTGAAGAAAGAACAGTCAGTGTTACTGATTTCTGTAAGACTGGTTTCTGGTCTCATGGAACTCACAGGTCAGTGATCACACACTAAACACAGACCCATTGTGTCTCACAAAGCAGAAGGCACAGCTGTCTAATGAAGGAACCGATGTGAAGGAGAGGCTGTCCCAGTAGCAGTGAGTGTCCCAGTCCCTAGAAGGGTTGAAGACCAGCTGCTGAATGTTGGGAATTATCATCTTAAATGTCCAATCTGGTCCCCGCTTGGACCAGAGAATAGCCAAGTTCTAACACTGGCATCCTCTTCTGCACAGCATCGTGCAAACCCGAAGACACATAGTACCACAGGGTAGCTCATGGCCCCAGTGTCAACACAGAGGGCAGTGAAGAGTAGTTCAACCACCTCGACAGTGACGGTCAGAGCCATCACAGCAGGGCTGACCGCTCCAGGGCTCTCCTTCAACTTTGTACCATTGCTTCCTTATAAAAATGGCAAGAGTGCTTTAGCCATCACATCAGATCTAGTCTGAGTCCAGAGGTAGGCAGCTTATTTTTTTTCAATATCCAATTCACCTCATTGTTTGGTTTTGTTAATAAAAAGAAATCAGTGCTGGGTGACAGAGCCCCAGTTATTCCTTTATGGCTATGCCTCTGGAGACGACTTCACAAGCCCTCCCTGCAATGCATCAGACCAAGAGAGCTATTCAGTGTCCTGCCCTGTGATAGTCCGTCTCCGACATGGTTGAAAATCTCAAGTCAAAATCTTAGGTGGAATATTAGTATCGGCTTTCCCCTAAGTCACACCCAGACTGGAAACCTATAGGTGGCTTCTGTCATTTGTTTGTGCAGCTGAAAGTCACTGGAGGGGACTGGGGATGAAGGAGAGGATTGACAGTAAGTTAGCCAGGCCTAAGCAGCAGAAGAGGGATCACATATAAGAGAAAAAATAAATAATCAAGCACTGTATGTCCTCCTTCGAAACCAAGGCCAATGACATCGCTGTCTACTGTTATATTCTAAAATAATGGAGTATTTGTGCAAGGCTCAGGATTAATAGCATAAGGAGTGTGATCTCCTTTGGGACTAGGTAGAGGAGTGAAGAACAGATACGGGTCCTCATACGCAGCACCTTTGGAGAGAGATGGTGCTCCTCTGGGTCTGTTGCTAACCCGGGGACAGAAAATGCAAAGTCATACGAAAGGAAGATGGAAGTGCGCTTACGTCTTTCTTAACACTTTTCTGCTGTATTATCTGGAGACCAGTGACAAAAAGACTGATGTGTGGGATGAGATTTTTCAGACATTCATCACAGGGAATTTGGAACATATTGATATTTTCAGAGCATATTGAGGCTCAAATGCACTGAGCCTGAGCCGCAGGCTCCAGTTCAAGGCCAAGGGCATTCTGGCATTTTATAGGATTTTCCTTTCTGCATTTAGCTCTGCAGCATCATTAGGTTGGGAACAGGTGTGAAGATCTGGCGACTTAAATCCATGTCCAGTTACCTCTCTGGCCTTATTGGAAACAACTGTACCCTTCTGAACTTCATCTCCAGGGGGATAACAACAGTCTTTACCTCTCAGCATTGTGGTGAGGCTGAAGAAGGATGACTTGCCCGTGTGTCTGGTTGTGGCAGACTCTCAAATGTTGGCTCTGTTCATTTCTCCTGGGGAAGCACTTAAGTTATGAGTGAGAGATCTTGGACCTAATTGGCATTGGTTTTTCCTACTCCCAACTGCTGCAATTTTATGCGATGGATTTGCCCACAGTTTTTCAGTGTTTAGAGACCGGATTCTATTTGATTTGCATCACAGTGGTAGGAAGGGTCATATATCTTTTCATCGATTAAAAATTTTTTATTATGGAGAATTTCAAACACGTACAAAATAGAAAAATGTAATAATGCTTTTTATCCACTGCCCTGTTCCCAAACCCATCGACCCCTGGCCAGTTCTGTTTCATTAGCAAGTATCTCTACCCTGTGCCTTTAAAAATCATCACTCAAAAATGTCACTTTCCCAGTGTCCAAAAGAATCATTAATAAGGGGTGCCTGGGTGGCTCAGTCGGTTAAGCGTCTGCCTTTGGGATCGAGCCCCACAGCGGGCTCCCTGCTTAGCAGAAAGCTTGCTTCTCCTCCTTCTGCCTGCCACTCTGCCTACTTGACATCTCTCTCTCTCTCTCTGTCAAATAAAGAAATAAGATCTTAAAAAAAAAGAATCATTTATAAGTGGTTACTTAAATGCATCAGTTAAGTAGATACTGTAAGGAACCAAATTATGAAATACAGAGGATATTTCTGCCCAACTTCTATGTTTTGTAGTTGGTTTTTGGGCCTGAGGTGGTGGGAAAATGGGAGCCATGGAGAGGGTGAGGGGTTATGCAAGCCTAGTTAATCCAAGGCCAGATATTCTTGTCAACAGCTATATTGCATGAGTTAAGGGGAAGACAAATTTTTCCCTGGCCACGTCACCAGGCTGTCCCCAGGAGCAACCAAGATGGTACACGAGAAAGGCCTGAGGCATGTGGAAAATCCTGTCATTTATAAACATGTTAGTAAAACTTACCAGTGAGATGACAATAATAACACACACCATAGATTGTCTCAGACATTTTTTTCATCATCTTTTATATCTCAACAGATTCCAAATAGATAGGACTTTTTTCCATCATTAGTCAGCACATTACCTCATATCCTTTCACGCTGTCCCCTAGAGCTTCAACAATCCCAGAACACTCAAATCCTGGCACCAGGGGGGTCTTGGGAGGGTTGTCGATGTTCCCCTGTCGCACCATCAAATCAATGAAGTTTAAACCACTGTGAATGGCAAATGTAAAAAGAGAGACATTCAGAATGGAATCCAAGAGAATGCACTTGGCTTGACTTTTCTTCCGTCCCCTTCTTGGACCTCTCTCCCTTTCCCAAGTGCTCTCTCTTTTATTTTTATTTTTATTTTTTTACTTCTTGAAAAATATGCCTAATAGCAAGTCATTTGACTGTAAGTCATTAATAAAGCAAAAACAATTATCTCTACAGACAAGAGACACTTTCCTGGCAGTTAGAATAGCCATTGTGGACGTTACCCTCCGCTGTACAAGACGGCCCCTTTGTGCTCTCGCAGAGCCTGCTTACTTCTACTCTAACAGCACGTATTGGCTAACCTGGTCATTAGCCATGCTGGTATTTCCTCGTGGGGAAAGACTATACTAGGAAGGAGTTATAAGAAGACACATGGAAAGCAGCCAGACACCGAGGCCATCAGCCAATCCACAAGGAGAGTAAAAGGACAGATTCAAAAGGTCTCAAAACAACCGTCACATATCAGTCAGCACACAAACTCATACCAGTACTGTGCCATCCACAGCACCCATGACAGCAAGTAGGATCCATTAAGGGACTCCCCTACATCCAGCTGGGGACTGTAACTGGAAGGGAGATCAAACAGATTGATACTGGAGGGTTTGTTTCAAACATCTTCGTTCTCTCTGGATGAGGAAGGGGACCAGGTCTTTTCTATTAACATATTACTTTGGAAATAGGATAGTTATCATTAAAGTATATTAAGCCCCAAAATAATAATAATAAAATTAAATATATTAAGCCATCCCCTTGGAAAATCATACACTTGATTTTAATGTAACATCAATGCTCCAAACTGTTGTTTTCTTTTTAAGAGCTAGTCTTAGAAACTGCACTGAACACTCATTTACTAACCAAATGAGAAAACACGTTTTTTTCACCAGAGGCTCTAATGTACTTCCTGTTTTCATAAGCCACCATTCTAAGAAAGACTTGGGTTATAGGGAACAGGCGTGAAAACTCCTCGGTCTGGCCCAAGGTCTGGCCACAACTTCTTTTCCAAGCAAGATGACTCGAACCACTTTTGAAACACAGCTTGCCCATTCCTTCCTCAGCCGCTTTGGAGCCAAGGAAACATCAAATTCTACCTAGATCTCCTGGTCATCAGTGTCCCCCACAGAAAATGGGTAACGATGAGGAGGATGACTTCCTTGAGGGGTGGGTTCAAGGGTGGCCACCTTCTCAAAGTTTTCCTGGCCACGTATCAGGCAAGTTTCACAGCTGCCCCAGCTCAAGTACCGCCAATGTGCGTCCTCCTCGGAGGCAGCTGCCTGCCTCGTGTCCCTCCGTTTCCCGAGCACCTGGCGTGTACCAGACCCACAGCGGCATAGCAGGTGCCAAGCAGCTCCTGCCAGGTGAAGGAGTGGACTCATGAGTACTCAAACAGAGGGGCCACCGGTGTGAGTGGCCTTTCAAAAAAGAGCCAAGGGATGCTCGGAGGAATGGACACATTTCCGAGACGTGCATGTAGACTTCCAGAGATCCTACACTTTGATGGTTAACAGTTCCTAGGGTCATTGATCAACCAAACTGTTCTCCAGTAGCACGGTCAGGTTGTCAAGAGCTTGGAGCGGCCTGGGCACCAATCTGGGTTCCACCACTTTCATCCGTATCACCTCGGACCTGTTCCTTAGCCTCTGCAAGCCTCCATTTCCTGGTCGGTGAAGTGGAGGCTTCACCTGGTCGGTGAAGAGACGGTCGTACCTGTCTCTCAGGGGTGTCGGGAAGATGAGTGACAGGTAGACACCTAAGCAGGATGTGGGTACACAGTAAGTATCCGATCAACACTAGCGTTCAGACGTGTATCTTCTCTTGAGAAGGCAGAAGTACGTGATGTGTTTTAGGAAGACTCCCATTGAACAAGCGTTAAAAACAGTTTCAGAACTGCGGTAGGAAAACTTGGCTATACCCATAAGCTTCACTTGTGTGACACAGCCCATTTTCCAACCCAACCAAATAAAGCATCACCGCATAACAATAAAAGGAATTTCTATGTCCCAGATCAAGCACTCCATCTCGTTTCATGCATATTTTAGCTCAGTGTTTTCCTTTGTGTGAAAACCCATGATTTCCCAAGACCCTGATGGAACAGTGCCAGAAGAAATTACTTGACAGTTCTGTAACCCTGCTAGCCCCCCTGGAGGCCGCATCCTAGACGCTTGTTATGCTGTTCAGTCCGGCCGCCTTGGACCCCCATCCAGCATGAAGTGGGCACACTGTCAGCTGAGAGCCAGCTGCTCAAATCCAGTGAGAAAGGCCAAGTAAGACCGACTTTAAAAAAGCCCGTAGCATCCCATTTCCACAGGGAGGCAAGCAGCGATTCTGCTGGGCTTGTGGAGAACGCCGCCTGTCGTCAGGAAAGAAACAGGAAGTGGGTATATTCCAGGGGACGGGGGATGGGCCAGCATTCATGCCCACACAAAGAGTGGTGAACATTTATCAATGGCACGCCTTTACATGTTGTTCCAGACCTAGTGCAGGGTGCCCATCCACACACCTGCTCCTGAGATGGATACGCGAGCCTTTACTGAGGGTTCAGTTTGTGGCAAGAACCGTGCTAAGTAGTTCACTTTCATTATTTAAGACTCAACAATACTCCTATGAGGTACAAACCATCACACCCATTTTTCAGATGAGAAAACAGAGACTGAGCAAGATTAAGTAACTTGCTGATGGTCTCACCTTTAGAAACGGTCAAAGTCAGGATATGAATGCAAGCAAAGTCTAGAACTTGAGCCCTTACATACATCTCTTCATGGGAACCTCACCCACAGCCCTGGCTGAAGCGACGTGTCCTGGGGCCATGTTTATCACTTACCTCTGACAGCTGATTGCACTAGTGGTGAGCCTAAGGGTGGAAGAGTGGCCATTCCTAACCTAAGCAGGAATCCACTGCTCCTTATCAGTGTTCTCTCCAAAACTCTGAATTAGGAAACACATATCAATAAAAACAACTTTTTGTCAGAAAGGATCAAAAGATAAAACTGAGCTAGAGGGCCCCATTGACCTGTGCTCTGGGAAGGCAGAAATGAAAAAGCCAGTATGTAGGGAAATTGAAGGAAAAAGACTTGGAAGAGCAACAGAAGCAACCCAGCAGCCTGCCCCAAGGTGGGCTTCACAGATTTCAGTGCCAGGTTGCCAAGAGTGAGAAGGTCCATTCTCCATTCTTGGGGGCAGCCCAGGCCCAGTGTGCCTCCTGGCCTCTGATTCAAGAATTCTTTTGCTGCTCCACACCTGTCTTTAGAACAGAACCTCTTTGTTTGGGTTATGTGTGTGGTCCCTGTCTCACGAAACCGAAAGACACAAACAAAGTAAAACAAATACCATAATCAATAACCCTAAATCATCCACTGGACAGACATTATTAACCACGTTTTTTAAAAAAAGATTTTATTTATTTATTTGACACAGAGAGAGATTCACAAGCGGGCAGAGAGGCAGGCAGAAAGAAAGGGCATGGGGGCGGTGAAGCAGGCTCCCTGAGGAGCAGAGAGCCCAATGCGGGGCTCGATCCCAGGACTCTGAGATCATGACCTGAGCTGAAGGCAGAGGCTTAACCCACTGGGCCACCCAGGCACCCTGACCTCATTTTTTTTTTTTTTAAAAACAAAGCCAGTAACACTTGTGCAGAGATAATAAGTTTATTGGCCCAAGCCACACAGACAGTGAAGAGTGAAGCCATGGACTTAAGTGGGGGTCTAACACTTTTCTTTTGCTAAACTATACATATTCTTAATTATAACTTCCAGTATTCTCTAAGATAATCTGATTTTCACTGAGACATTGTTTGGGGATGGCAAGGACTATTTTCATGACCCGGGCTCACATAGAGGGTAATCTTCAGATTTCTCTCTTACCTAATATTTATATGGTTCTTAAACATTTAAGATTGTTGCAAAAATAAAATAAAATAAAATAGTGCTGGAAAATGCTTAATAAAATGTTCTGCTAGGTAATCTTACTTTTCTCAAAGATTAGTATAATTTTAATAAAGAAGACCTTAATTTGTTCCTCCCATACTGTTACTCAAAGGCTATGTTTAAAGGGTTATGAAGACAGGTTTGACAAAGGGGCCCCCAAAATCTCAAAGCAAAGGATGAGAGACATGATAGAAGACACAGGGAAATATGGGATAGTCCCTTTACAAAATTAACTCTGTTACGTCACGAGACAGTACAGTTTGCAATGTGCTTTCACACACATCTCATGAAGCCTTGTAACAGTCCCAGAAAGGTGACAAGTGTGTGTGTTATTATTCCCATTAAATAGATGTGAATAACGAGACTCCTTAGATAAGAAACCGGACGTGTCAAAGACAACACCAGTTATCACATGGCAGAGCTGAGACTTGAATTAAATCAAGGTCTTCAAACTCCTTGTTTATTGTGCAACCCCTGACACCATGAACTCTTAGATATAAGTAGATGTGGGGCCTTGGCTGAGCCTTTGAGGCCCTCCCCAGGTCTCCCAAACTGTTTACTTGGTGTTCCTTTGTCCTGCGTACTCTCCTTAAGATATTATCAAATCAAAGTTTAGGTAAATGGGGGGTTGGGGGGGGAGTGCGGTGGTGACTGGATGGTTCAGTTGGTGAAGCATCTGTCTTCGACTCAGGTCATGATCCCAGGGTTGTGGGGTTGAGCCAGGGTCCTGGGATCGAGATAGGTGTTGGGCTCCTTGCTCAGTGGGAAGCCCACTGCCTCTGCCTCTGCTCTCCACCCCCACTGCCTCACTCTCTCTCTCACGTAAGTAAATTAAAAAAAAAAAAAAAAAAAGCTTAGGTAAACAGGAAGGGATACTTGGTGGTCTTAGAAAAAGACACTGATTTGGGATGCTTAGGTTGTATTTAGAAGGAAGACAGGCCAGCCATAATCTCTATACTTTATTTTCTGTTATCTACCAAGTGATGGATGCCAACCCTGTAATGTGTCTTGAGAGAGGTTTAGCTGCCTTCATTTTATGTTCTGCTAGACTCAACAAATATTTCTCCTGTGATGCTGCTGCTGCATGTATTAATGTGTGGACAATTTCAGTCTCCATTTTGTGCACGAGGAAGGAGAGGCATGGAGAAGATGAAGTGCCTTGTCTGGGATTCTATAGTTGGTGACAGAACTGGGATACGAGCCCTTTTCACACGACTTCCAATCTTGTGCTTTTGACTGCTAGAGCTACTATACACCATGGTGGACTAGTCTGTATTCTTGTCCACGAGGCTCCTGTCTGGGAGCTGTCCGTTGCTTTTGGATATGCTAATGATACTGAAGAAGACACAAGTGATTCATTACAGGATACCACCGAGTGGACGATGGAAGGACCAGCTATAGTTTATTAACTTTCCAATTTGAAATGAAATTGGCTCAAAGAAGTTTAGCCAAAAAGAGGCAAGGAGATATTGAGAAGTTCCCCTGTCTTTTATTCTCTAGGTGAAAGGAAAGGAGGGGTTGTTTATATGAAAGGATTGTAGATCTCCTGCCTCTTAGTTCCTTCCCCCGGTTGTCAGTACCCTCAGCACTAGCCATGAGACTCCAAACGTTGTCAGACCACCACACAGAGAACAGTGCGATGAAAATCTCCCTCTTTTAGCAGCTTACTTCTGTTGACACAGATCAGCAGAACTCCATCATACATTCTAATCTCACACCCGACAGAAATCCCAAGTATTGCCTCGTCATTGGTTCAATTAAGAGTCAGATGGCCAATCTCCTTCAGAAACCTGTTCTTTTGCCTACAAGGGAATTTTGTTGAGCATATCATTTGTTACAGTATACATTTGCTTCTTTATGAAGACAGGAATATCAGCACAAGGACTGGTTTGTACGGATCTTCCAATCCCAGCAGTTTATAAACTAATTATATTCCTTTCTTTGCATTGGCTAGTAGGAAGCTCCAAGCCAGATTTGCAGCACCACCCCCCCTGCCCCTATCCAGCTGAAGGAGGTTATGGTCTTTGTTTTCTCTGTCATCCTAACACTCAACTTCATCTTAACTTTCTGAATGCTTTGAACTTTCCATTTCAAAAAAAAAAAAAAATCTTGGGGCGCCTGTGTGGCTCAGTCGTTAAACGTCTACCTTCTGCCCTTCTGTTCAGGTCATGATCCCGGGGTCCTGGGGTCAAGCCTCACATTGGGCTCTCTGCTCAGCAGGAAGCTTGCTTCTCCCTTTCCCAGTCCCCCTGCTTGTGTTCCCTCTTTCACTGTGTCTATCTCTGTCGAATGAATTAAAAAAAAAAAATTTATTTTAAAATCTTAAACTCTAATATAAATGCATCTTAAACTTTATTAAGTATCAGAATTGCCTGGAGGGCTTATTAAAACAGATTGCTGGGCCTTCCTGCTGAGTTTCTAACTCAGCAGGTCTAGAGTGAGGTCCAAGACTCTGCATTTCTAGCAGTTTCCAGGTGACGCCGCTGCGGCTGGTCTGGGGACAACTTAGGGACTGGCTGCACTATTCTTTCTTTTTAAGCTACTTCAAGTCCTTTTTGGAATGAGGCAAGATAAAAATTAATAGATGATGATTAAATAGATAAGAAAATGGAAAGCTCTCTCACTGTCCTCCAGGGCCCTTGAAATTTTTGATCCTGGTCCAAAGGATTATACGTATCCTTGTGAAATGCCATCTTACTAGATTAGCCTCATTATGCCAATTTGTCTGTCTCTTTTTTGGATCCTCATTTTTTCATCCAAAAAATTGGCTCTTCCTCCTGAATTTGTATCCTCTGAAAATGTGGTTATCACGCCACTAACGCCTATACCCAAACTGCGAACAAAAATAGAGGTTGTCACGTTCTTGGTGACTTAGGGTTTTTATGAGGATCTTGACAGATGTCATGGGAGGGAATCTAAAACATAGAACTAACCGACATGTTTTAAGGCTCTTGAAATCTCCTACGTTCTCTGAAACATGTCCAACACCCTTTGAATTCATGTGTAACCAGTACACACTCAGTGAGACCATGTTCTTTTGTAGGGCTTTGTGACAGTTGGAGTGCCCCCCCC
>RCUC01053031.1:0-22094 GCA_003697995.1 Taxidea taxus jeffersonii | reverse complement strand
AGCCCCGCATCGGGCTCTCTGCTCGGCGGGGAGCCTGCTTCCCCCTCTCTCTCTGCCTGCCTCTCTGCCGACTCGTGATCTCTCTCTCTCTGTCAAATAAATAAATAAAATCTTAAAAAAAAAAAAAAAGAAATGTATTTTCTGGTTGCTCAATTGCACAGAGGGGTTAACAGGTCCTCCAAGGATGCCAAGCTCCAGTCAGGGGCCCACCTTGCATTCTGGGTCAATCTGTCTCCTCACGTTTTTGACAGAACAGCCAAACTGTATGCACTTTTAACTGATCCCCAATTTAAGCTGAGATCTATTCTACAGCTGTGAAAGCAGAATCACAGTCTTCTCTGCTAAAGGGCTGATGTGACAGACGTTACCATATTCATCTCCTCAATCAAAAATCAGTGGTGGAAGAGATCCCATCCTCAAGATGCCTGTTGTGATACTGGCCTGGTTCATGCTTGTGATCACTGATACTCACATTTTCAAAGAATTACGCCCACGATTGAAATGTTGGAAAAGCGTGTGTCCACTTTAAGTCCCCAGACACCCAATCTGGGACACATTAAGCTGGAGGTGCCTCCTGGAGGTCCAGGTGGCCACCTCAGGTCAGCATTAATGCACCTAGAGCATTAATGGAGCCTGCTTCTGGAACATTCATCAACTGGCTGCCCATCACCTTTGATACAGGGACAATCCAATGGCATGAATACATCACAGTAATAAAAATCTTGAAAGCGTCCACACAGAAACTAAAATATTCCAACAAGATTTGAAAAAAGTGGCAGTCAACAGAGACCAAAATAAACCCCTTTAGGCCTCTCTCAGTTCAACATGTTAAAATATCCCAAGACCTTTCTCAGCACATATATTATTCAAAGGTCAAAAAATTCCTTGTGCAAATACCTAAAATATCTACAGGATGTTTCAGTGAAATGCCACATTAAATTATTTCTCCACCACAGTTCCGGGCTTAGGTTCCAGAATGAGGAGAAGGGGATGAGCCTGACCCGTGAGCCACCACATGCAGCCAGCTCTTGGAGGTCGTCACCTTAGCCAGGGGGGAAAAAAAATCATTGAATTATTTTTCTCCATATTCTGGAATTAAAATGTATCCTTTGGCTAAGGTTATGCATCTTTGCATTGGTGACATTAATTAAAACAAGGCTCTATCAAGTAGGGCTCTTGAAGGTACGAGTGAAAGAAAAACTGAACCCCCAAAAATGACCCCTTGCAACTGCAAAGTGCAGAGGCAGACTTGCCTGGGGGCACAACTGACTTTAGGGTTTTATTGCTGCCACTGGGACAAGACTGTTCTTAGCTTCTTACCACCTCTTACTTCTGGGTGCTGTGATCATTTCCCATCTGCACGTGGTGGCAAGATGTGACCGCTCTAAGTTTCAAATCCTGTCAAAGCCATTGGTTAACTATGAACCAGAAGGCAAGGCAAAGTCGCTAAACCTCTCTGTGCTTGTGTCCACATCTGTAGAATGGGGATGTCAATAACGTACTTCATACACAGAACATGCTTAATGACAATAAATGTTATTGTAACGCAGTTCCCTATTAACAATGAGGAACATCTGTTTTTCCTTGAGAGAGTGCTTAAAAGATATTCTAAAACTACCAAATCCTCCAGATTATAATACTCTCTCACTCAGAATCACAGCCCTTGATTCTAAGGCGGCCTTGACCTAACATTCTAATCCGCTAATAAAGGCTGTGGGAGCAGGAGATTCAATAGAGACAAGTTGCATTCTCTGTGTTTATACTCTGTGTGTTTGAATTCCTGAACAGAAAACCCTTCGAAGAGGCTCAAGTAGTCTTCCCCTGGGATGGATGACCAGGTGGCTGACCCAGAAGGGTGACTTGGAAATAGTCTTGAATTTTTTAAAAGAACGCACAGTGTTTTGGGGTAGACTGTGTTCCCATAGCCAGGAATGAGTTGCCAAACATGAAGCTGGGTCACCCAAAGAGAAAGTGCAGATTTCAAACTTGGTCTGTTTGCAAGTTGCTTCTGAATGCTTAAATATTAACTACGAGGCAGTAAGGATATGACATCTGGGTAATTTGAGAAAGAGATTGTGGTTTGAGTCCCTCACTTTGTGATTTTGCCTTTTACATCCTAAGCTTTGACACCAGTAAAATGGGCTACTGAATATCAAATCTTGAATAAAGACTCATTCTAGATTATTGTCATCTCTGCCTCCCTGACCATTGCCCACCAGTCCTACAATTCTATTCTCAGCTCCCTTAAAGAGAGAATAAACAAAATTTCTGGATTACATATGGGATAATAGAATTTTGCATGTTGGTAATGAAAGAGACCTTACAAATGATCTCATTCAACTTCTCCAGTTGACTAGTGAGGAAACTGGAATCCAGGAAAGGTTGAATGATTTGCTCAGAGTCAAATGATTAAAGTCGTAGACTCATCTCATCTCAGGGCTCATTCCATACCAGTCATAAACATGAAATCCCCTGCTGAGTTATATTCTTACACTCATAGCAACCCTGTGAAGTTGACAGGGCAAATACTTTCACAGGAGACTTATGGCATATGCCCAAATAACTTAAACACATTCACCAGCATGGGTCTGGCAGAGAAAGGGAGAGGGAAAAGGGAGGTTGGAAGTCACAGGGCAAGCAAGCAGGAACAATTTAAATATCGCAAATAAAATGTACCTGTCTGGTTAGCAAAATTACTCATCTGTTAACCTAAAATGTCTGTGCTGCAATGAATATATCCCCAAGTACTCTTTTACTCTCTGTGGTGGTTCAGCGAGGTGGGCAGGTGAAATCTCAAGAACTTTCTAGATTGTGATAATGGAAATGATCTTCTATATCTCAGTGCTCGATACAGCAACTAAGAGACTCCTGGGACCACTGAATGCTTGAAATCTGGCTAGTGGTACTGAGGAACTGAATTTTAAATTTTATTTACTTTGAATTAATTTAAATTTAGCTAGCCACATGTGCCTGGTAGCTACTGCATTGGACTACACAGCTCTAGATGAATAAAGCTGCTCAAAACTTTACTTGACCTGACCTATAAGCTTGTGTGCATGTGTCTTTTTTGGGGGGGAGTGTTACTTAAAGTTGTGTCATAATGAATGCTGAAATCAGATCCCCCCACAACATGTTTTTGTGGCAACACCAAAAATCAGTATGTATGAGTCAGGATTCCTAGTTGCAAACAATGCTAACTGAAGCAGAAAAGGGATGTATTAAAGGCCATGAGGTCACTCACAAAGTCTTTGGAAGGCCAGACAACCAGCTTTGGAGACTCCATGGCCAGAGCCAAAGCCCAGTCCCACTGCACAGCTGTCTGGAGGAAACACCACAGCCCCAAGGGTGGACTCAGTAGACCATCAGTGGACTCTACATATGCTGGGCCCTGGGTTGCCTCCCTGAGGTCTCCTGCCATGGCTGCTGAGGGACACTGGATGGATCTGCTTTCACCATCAGCAGTTGGCTGCTGTACGGTGCCTGCTGGTTTGCACTGCAGGCTTCTGCTTCCAAGTCCTGGGCAAGGACAGCTCCCTGGGAGTAAACACAGGTCACGTGTCTGTGCCCTAGCTGCAAGGGAGGCTGAAGAGCAAGAATCTGGCTTCCACAGAGGGAAGCAAACCCTAAGCCGCAGAGTTTCCCCCAAACAGAAACAAACATCTGTTACACCTGCCTCCTGGGGAGGAAGGCGAATGGGCTACAAACACCAGGTCTCTTGGAGGGCAGGTAGAGCTACAGACAGAATGGAAGACGCAGGGATCTGGGGAATGTGGGAGCTTAACTGCTGGCATGTAAGGTGCTATCTTCTACCATGGGGAAAAGAGAACATGCCAGAGAATTATGGGGAGGTTGAGTTAGCAAGAGTTTTGAGAGACAGTCAAGGGTTTTTGAGTAGCTGCTACAGTAAGTGAGATTTCTGTGAAGTGTGATACTTCCTTTGGCTACATTTTCATAGGAAGCCAATAAAGACATTATTTTTTAAGACTTTTTGGAGCTGTGTGTGTGTTGTATGATGGGGATGATTGTGCACATGTAGTTCTTGCTTTTTAAATGTACTCCTGAAAACAATATGGATCTTTTCCTTTATGCACACCTCTATGCCATCATTTTTTAAATGATTTCATTTATTTTAGAGAGAGAGAGTGTGTGTGAGTGCAAGTGGGAGGAGGGGCGGGGGGGGGAATCTCAAGCAGACACCACGCCGAACACAGAGCCTGACTTGGGGCTCGATCCCCTGACCCTGATCAGGATCATAACCTGAGCCGAAACCCAGAGTCGGTCATTCAACCAACTGAGCCACCCAGGCGTTTCTGTGCTTCCCCTGCACAGTAATGCATTGCACAAATACACCATATTTTATTTAAAAAACCCCTATTGAAGATCGGTTAGATTATTTACAGTTTTATGGTTTTTTTCTTCTGAATCATGCTACAACAAGCTTCCATGTACATATATTACTGTGTACTGGCCCAGCCATACATTCAGGTCAAATTCCTAGTGACAGAGTTGCTATATTAGTGACTAACCACATCTAACAAGTTGATTCACATTTTTAAGTAATTGTTGAAGGTAGTAAGTTTGGTTTTCTATTAGGGCTAGGACAGGGACAAGGTGAATAAGGCACTTCACCTTGGGCTCAAAATTTAAGGAGGCATTTAAAAAACTCAGTACTTACGACAAATACTGACTTAGTGCAATATTTAAAAAATCAAAATGAAGGCACAGAAGTCCATGATGAACAAAATAACAGAATTTTAAATAAATGCAGAATCTGTATTACTGATTTTTCTTCTACCTCAGGCTCTGAGGCAATATGGCTTGGCACAGCGCTGTTCCCACCAACATGTTCTAGGGAACCTCAGGCATTTATAAATCCTTTTACTCTTTGCCATTTTGGTAGGGAAAAAAATGATATCTCATTCTAATTTTCATTTTTTTGATATTGAAATTGAGCATCTTGGAGAGCCTGGGTGGCTCAGTGGGTTAAGCCTCTGCCTTCGGCTCAGGTCATGATCTCAGGGTGCTGGGATTGAGCCCCGCATCGGGCTCTCTGCTCAGCAAGGAGCCTGCCTCCCCCTCTATCTCTGCCTGTCTCTCTGCCTACTTGTGATCTCTCTCTGTCAAATAAATAAAATCTTTAAAAAAAATTAAAAAAAAAAGAAATTAAGCATCTTATATGTTTATGCTCCATTCATAGTTCTCCTTTAATGAATTGGCCTGTTCATACTGATTCCTTACTTTTCTATCCAGAGATTCTTATTTTATTGATTTGTAAATAAATATTAATATAATTAAATATAGTTTATATAATAGAATTATGTATTATTATAAATTCTGATACATATAAATGTGTGTTAAGGATAGTAACCCTTTGCTATCGTATGTTTTGCAAATATCTTCCTGGTTTTCATTTTCTTTTTAACATTATTTTTTTCCCCATTTATTGTTTAAATGTTTATATGGTCCAATTTGTTAATCTCTTATCTTTTTTTAATTCCCCTGTTTTTCACCTGCAGAAAGACCATTCCATTGTGATGGAAAATGAAGTCTTTTGAGTTTGAAAGCCTGGATACCACTGCCTAGACTGCTTGTAGCATAATCTCCATGTGCTTTATTTCTAACATGGAGATAACAATAGGACGTCCTTCACAGAATTGGGTGAAAATTAAATGAATAATACAAAATGCTTAGAATGGTGCCACGCACATAATAAGTACTCAGTAAATGTTAGCTCTCACTATATGCTAACTATATACACACACACATAAGCCAGTTTCTGGATATACTATCTGTTCCATTTTTCTGTGTGTTCCAACTCCAGTACCACAGTGTTTTAATTACCATGGATTTATATCGTGCCTTTTGATCTGGTTAAGCAAGCTCCCTTCTCATTTTTCTTGTTTTTTCACATGTTTCTTGGCTGTCCTCATTCATTTTACATACAAATGAATTTTAAAAGCTATTTGTCAAGTACCACAAGATCCCACTGGGATTTTTAACTGAAACTGTATTAAATTTATATATTATTTTAGGGAAGCATGACATCTTTACAATATGAGTCCTCCTGCCCAGGAACATGGTGTTTCTCTTTATTTAGTCAAGTCTTCTTTTTGCTTTTCTAGCAAGCTTTACAGTTTTCTTACTGTACATCATGCACATTCTTAGTTTACTTGGTATTTCAAATTTTTATTGCTTTCATGTTATTACTAGCAATTATATATATGGGTAAATGGTTGGTATTTGTATGTTTGTGTTCAGCCTTTGTTTTGAGCCCTTTTATTCATTTATCCAAAATGAATGTCTAATCATGTCACTCACAAGCCTAAAATCCTGCAATCTCCCAAGACTAAGTTCGCATTTCTGGATCCGACACACATTTATTTTTTTTCATAGACAACAAATACGTGTCGAGCGCCTCTTCTGTGTCAGATGCTGTGAAGCATCAGCAGTCCATCAAAAAACAGACAAAAATCCCTGCCACTAAGAAGCCCACATTCAGGAGGAATTTGTGCCTTGTAGTAGCTCATGCCTATGGATCCATCCCATCTCCTCCCCTTCTTCCCAGGTGCTATGTACTTCAGTTATACTGAATTAGCTGCACTTCCACATGTCTTCCTGTTGGACAACTCCTTCTTTTCCTTGCCCTTTTTCCACCTGTCATCCTGAAATGCTCCTTTTATACCCTCATGACTCATGTCAACTTTGGTCTACTCTTGGCAACCTTCCATGATCCCCCATGAAGAGTTTGGAGGTCTCTTTTCCACGGCCCACTAACCTCAGGACTGAGGTCCTGAAATTGAAATATAATTTCTTCATTGAAATATAATTGTTGCTCTAATGGTCCATGAGTTCCTGAGGGCAGAAATGGGTCTTGATCTTCTTTTTGCTACCTGGTGACATGGTATCAGGGGATGTTCAATAAATTTGTTGAAGGCAAAAATGTATTGAGTTGGTTGGGAATACAGCATGATCCCCTCAATGTATCATCGTAAGTGGCCACACAAGTTGCTCAGGACAGTGCTTTGGGCAGTGACAATTAGATTTACAGGAATTCAAGGGAGATCACCAAGGCTGAGTGCGTAGGCACGGGTGCCTGAGGGGAGGTGGACCTGTAGTTGGACATTGAAGGAGCTTGAAACTTCTGTTAGCACTTTCACCCCACTCCTTCTCCTCCCCTACACAAAAGGCCTAGGATCAAGGATGAAACCCCTCACCCACAGTTTAAAAAGGGGGTGCTACCATCAGTTCTGTCTGAAGTCGTTGACCAGGCCATGTTTTGAAGAGATAAAGCTGTAGGGTAATGTGCATCAAAGAAATTTTGTGTTAGAATCCCAGTCCTTGCTCTTGCCAGTCTGGTCCTCCTTGTGAGGGCTGGTATGGGCTGTATGGATCCCCGTTAGGTGTGGGTTTTTGGCAGGAAGGAGGTAGAGCAAGACTTTCTGACACCACAGCTCTCATCAGGAAATGTGTTGTGTCAATGAACAGCCTAGTTCACGTAAACTCAACACTGGAGTAGGGCCTCACTAGAAATAAGGTGTCTACCATACCAGTCTTATTCCAGAGAGGCAGTCCAGCATAATGATCAAGTACCTGGACTTGGGATCCAGACTGCCTGGTCCCAAATTTTGTATTTTGTATTTTGTGAGACCTAGGACATTAAGTCAGGTTGAAAGGGAGTGGCCCTAAAGAGGAAAATCTTTGATGGAGGCCAGAAAGTCATTCCATGAAGATCAATGTATTATAACAGCTTGCAAGGTACACTTGGTATAGAGTGCAAAGTGTTTAAGGGCTTGAGACAGATTATATGGGTTCAAATCTCAGCTTCTCCACTTAGTAGCTGTGTGTCCTTGGGCAAATGACGACCCATTTGGGTCTCAGTTGTTGTATCTCCAAAATGGGGATGCTAATAGTAGCTACTACATAGAGCTACTGTGAAGATTATAAGGGTTTATGCAAATTGAGTGCTTGGGCAGTGCATGGCACAGGCTTGTGTGGTTCAATGTTTGTTAGCTGTCAGGATATTATTAGGATTCCAAGATCACGTATCTGGTACTGTTTTAGCAGACTGAGAGAGTATGTTGGAAGAGTTTTGCCATTTTCCTGGCAAAGTTACATGTAAAGAGCACAAAATTTCTGCACTAGGAAAGGCCTTTGGGACCCAGACCTAATGAAATTCATGCAAAACAAAGACTGAACACCTGCCAGCGAACGTCTCATGGTCAGAACATCTCATGGCAGAAGCTGAAAAGAGGACTCAGTTATGGGTCAAGGCAGGTTACAAAGGGACATCAGACCATAAATACACCTTCAGACCTTCTGAGCAACAGCTCACCTGGAGGCTTCAGAGAGCTGGAATTGAGGAGCAAGAGGATTCCTTTCTGGGGACTAAGAGCCCCACCCTGCAGGAGAGAGAGCCCTCCACATGCACATCATCCAGTGGGAAAGGAGAAAGTGGCCTTGGTTTCTGGTCAGGGGGATCTGGTGCCTGCATTTATTTCTAGGGACGAATAAGTCCATTCCCAGGACTGCAGTGGACAGGAATTTAGACCAGCAGGACAGCCCTTCTACAGCACAAGTTAGGCTATTATACCTCATTTTCGTTATTTATGTAAAAACCCGATGACTTGAGAAAGAGAGAGGTGGAAAAGATATTGTCATTACAAATGTCACCATGACTCAGTGAATCCAAAAAGTGAGGAAAGGCTGATTGGAGAGAAGCAGCACGGCTTTTTACTGAGGTCCTGGATGGTGTGGGTTGTGTGGAGCTGGAATTGACACCTGGCCGTCTATCTCCTGTCCCCCACTCCCCACCCCACAGGCAACTGATATTTCTTAGTTGTGTTTCCAAAGATATAATGCATATGGAAGAAAATCTATGCATGAGTGTATGTGCGTATCTTTCTTTAAATGTTAGTTTTTATCATTTTACAGTATAGTTTAGAGATCGTTCACCACCCTTATATAAAGAATTCCCTTTTTTCTAACTTAGTGGTAATCCACTGTATGTATAAATCATAATTTATCTAATCTGTCCCTGATTAAATGACATTTAAGTCATTTCCTATCTTTTATTGTTACATATAATGCTATAGTAAGTAATTTTGCAAATAGGTAATTTTGCATTGGTGTGACTCTATCTGTAAGATAAATTCCTCCAAGTGTTAATCGCTGGATCAAATGGTAGGCTAGTGCATTTCGATTCCAACCATGATAGGGACTCATTAAAAGTTATTGGCCAAAGAATGCATATAGTATGATAGTATATAGGTAGTATTTTAAGAAACTGAGTTCATATATAACTAACTAGATACAACAGATTATGAAAGATGGTGGAGTACAGTGTTATGCTAAGATCATTAATGAAAATGACCAGGACAACTAACACTTTGGGCATAATGGAGTATTTTCTCACCCATAAAGATTATATCCTTCCCATCTCCAATACCATAGAGGCTTTCAAATAGGTCTCACCCAGACAATGGAGAAAGAACAGAAGGGAAGAAAAGCTTCCTCAATGGGAAATCACTTTAAGGAACCACGGAGACTAGAAACATCATCAGATGGTGCCATTCATAGAAACAGAAAATTCTAGAGGTAGAGTTGTCCTATCAGCTAACAGGGCCCAGAACATACTGGCCCCAAAATGGAGAAAATCTCTGATCTCCGTATTCTATGAGAAAAATTAAACAACAACAATAATAATGATAAAATAATAATCTGGGAGAAATGATAAGGTGAAAAGATATAGATTTATCTTCACTTTTTGGAGCTGGAAGATAACCTGGAGTTAGAATATTTGATAATGGATTGAAATGAAAGAGTTTCCAATAAAAAATTATCCCTTCAGGCTTTGTCCTCAGAACCTACCATCTCAGATTGGAACCATGCCCTATCCTGCTCCCCTGTCATTTGGCAATGACAGTGTGAAGGCAGATCAAGGTCCCGTTGATGCCTCCCCAGTATGAGCTCAGCCTACAGATGCCCAGCTCCTTGGTAATGTAAGACAGATGCCAAATCATCTCAGCTTACTGATTAGCTGGGAACTCCTTTAAGGGAAGCATATTTTGGCTAGAATCCCATAATTCAACCATCCAGTTAACCTTTTAAGTGAAAAAAAGACAAATATAACAGGGCCAAAGTGATATGTGGCGGGTGATGACAGGCAATTCTTTATGAGAATAAAGGATCTTGGCCCAGTAAAAACACAAGCCTGTCTACATTCTGCTCTACCTCTTGGGAAGTAGGCTCTAAAGTATTGTGTGTGGGGGGTGTGTGGGATGTGTGTGTGTGTGTGTGTGTATGTGTGTGTGTGTGTGTGTGTATGTGTGTGTGTGTGTGTGTGTGTGCACGCGCGCACGCACCATAATAAAACTCCACTAGGTAAGGGACTTGCTCTGTTTTGTTCACTGGTGTATCCCATATCCCCAGTGATTAGAATAATTCCAGGCACATAGCAGGCACTCTGTAAACATTGGTTGAAAGAAAGAATGCATTTACTGTGAATGAGTGAATGAAATTAACTGTACCCATGTGTCCTGTATGCACGTGTCCAAATCCACTGTATGCACATGTCCTTGCCTGTATTTGTGGATGTCATTACTTAACAAATTGTATCTACACACGGACATCAATGTATCTCATGTTTTTCACTTATGAAATGATTTTAAGTCACTTTGTAAATGGCCCCTGATGAGCCCTATATCTTTTGCTAACTCCTCTTTACTAACTCCTCAGATTTTAGTGTTCTCCTGAACCCCATCTCTTCGCTTCTTCTCGGTCTCTCAGAGAAATCTCATTCGGGGTTTCCAATCTCATCTATACATGCATGACTTCCAGAACTCTCTCCAGCCCAGACTTCCATCGACTTCCAGATCTGGGTATCTACTTAGCATCTCAACATCTGCATTTGGATATCTCAGAGATGCCCCCTAATCAGTGTGTCCCCAGTTAAACGTACGACCTGGTCCCTTTCAGATCTATGCCTTCTCACCCTCCAATTTTCCTACAACAATTAAAGAATAAAAATAAAGAGTATTATTTTTAGTAGCTATTATGCTTATTGTGTAAACTGTCATTCTCCATTCTATAGTAAGTTGTCCTTCTAAGTTCTAGTCCAGAGCTTCCTGACTGATGTGCGAAGGTATGCCACAACTAAGTTATAGGTTAGTGCCCAAGACAACAATCTTTTTGGCACATGGGGCACCTGGGAAGAACCTAGGGATGCTGATCACACTATAAGCCAGGTGCCTTAGGCGTATGCATCTTCAGCAGTTAACCTGTTTTCTATGGTGCCATATCAAGAGGGTTCAAAGGCACTGATCTTGCCTTCAGTCCTCAAAATCTCATTAATTCTCACACATTTCATCAACACCATAGCTAGCACTTGTATCGGGATCCCACGTACAGCAAGATCCTAAATGCCAGGTGAATCATCAGATAATACGCAAAGGCCGCAGCATTTAGGGAATTTGCTGGATGTTGTTGTGGAGTCTAGAAAATGGGGAAGACCTTAACTACCTCCCTGTCTTAGTCTGTTTGGGCTGCTCTAAAAAAATGCCACAGAATGGGTAGCTTATGAATAGCAGAAGTTTATTGCTCTCACTTCTAGAGGTTGAGATGTCCAAGATCAAGGTGCCAGCAGACTTGTTGTCTGGTGAGGGTCCAGTTTCTCAGAGATGGCTATTTCCCCTCTGTAACTACACAAGGTTGAAGGGGTGAGGACCCTTTTTCTGGCTCCTTGTATAAACCCGTTCACCGGGGCTCTGCCCACATGACCTAATGCCTCCCAAAAGCCCTGACTTCTAATACCATCCCCTTTGGGGTAGGTTGTCAACCTATGAATTTGGGGCAGACACAGACATTCAGACCAGGGCACTGTCTCTAAATGTCTCTCATATATAGGCAAAGACATCAAGATCTAAGGTAAAGTTACTTATCTTGGATTACACTAAGAATCTGGAGGGTTCCCAGTCCTGTGTGCTCCTGCTCCCAACAGGATACCTTGCTGACCCACTGCAGACTTCTCTGAAAACTAAACTTTTCTTTAGGGGGAACACACAGTGATTGTCTTATCCTAAACACTTAACACTCAATCAAAACATGCTTTGGCCTTTCCGTGCTAACTAACAGAGCTTTATTGTGTTTGTTCCTTGATATCTAATTTCCAGACTGAATCAGTGATGAATTAAGTAATTTTCAAATGGTTTATTTTTATGAGATGATTAAATTGCAGCATTTGGCCTTGAATTTGGAAAATGAATGTTTTTATTTTACCCCAGTTTGTATATATTTTTCCCTTGCCAGAACTATGCATTTCTGCCGGCTTCCAGTCCAGAAGTACAAAAAAAATCATTTTTGAAATAGTTTATTTTACATTTAAGGATGTAAAGAGAGATCTGGTAAATACAAAAGTCAAGTGAGTGAGAGGAAATGCCATTTGAACAGGGACCACACATTGATCCCAAAGCCTGGGGTGGGAAAGTTCAGGCTTCCGGGGAGAAGGAAAACACGGTCCTATGAGAACATTTCTCAAGTCCTGAAAACCCAGGGATTTAGAAGTATATGTTGAAGTTACACTAAGAAGTATTCAGGATCAACGGCTTCCACATCCAGACAGTAAACTTGTCAACAGTATAATATAAATCAACTCCGTAGAAAGCAACATGAGTAAGGAACACCTCGTAGAAGCTGGTAAGGGCATTGCAAACACTTTTTGTATTAAAATGAAAAGCAGAACCAGACCTATAAATACAGAGAACAAACTGGTTTCCAGAGGGGAGAAGAGTAGGGGTTTGGGCAAAATGGGTGAAGGGGAGTGGGAGATACAGGCCTCCAAATACGGGAGGAGTAAGTCACAGGGGGGAGACAAGGGCACAGCATGAAGAATACAGTCAATGCTATTATAATAGTGATGTAATGGGATAGATGTAGCTCCACTTGTGATGAGCAGAGCATAATGTATGAACTCGTCAGATGGCTAAGTTGTGAAACTAATGTAATATTGAGGGTCAACGATACTCAAATAAAAAAATAGTAATAAAGTTAAAACTAACTTAAAATTTAAAAATAAGGTAATAATGCCTAGCAGAGACCAGTCTTCAGGATGTTCAGTCAAGATGCACAAATCAGGGGCTCCTGGGTGGCTCAGTTGGTTGAGGGTCTGTCTTCAACTCAGGTCATGATTCCAGGGTCCTGGGATCAAGTCCCATGTGGGCTCCCTGCTCATTGGGAAGCCTGCTTTTCCCTCTTCCTGCTGCTCCCCTGGTTTCGTGCTCTCTCTAATTAAAAAAACAAAACAAAACAAAAAAAACTTAAAAAAAAAAAAGATGCACAAACGAGGGGAAAGAAGTGTCCAGAGCACCTAATGGCTTCTCTCTTTCCTTTTATCTCCTTTCCTTTCCTTCTTTTAATCTCTCATTCACTTCCACCAAACTCTCTTTCTTGTTCAGTTTGGTGCCCCCAGTCTACCTGAATTTATTCCTATGACTTCACATAAGGCATTCAATGCAATTAGTCAATTGAGACATCAGACCTAATGGAAACTGGTGCCTCTCTCCTGAGGACTCAAACTGCTCACCCTGAAAGCTCCCCCAGTGAAAATCTTTTTAGGACAGGTTCCTGCTGAGCGTGGGAGCCTAACCAGAGATCACACGCAAAATCTACAAAAGCTTATTCCCACCTTTTTATAATTGTTTCTGTTTTTCAAAGGAAGAAGACCTCTATGACTTCGAGCACTATCTTTGTATGATGACTCAACCTGCCTTTTTGGACTGTACTTTTCTGTTTCAGTTGCTCTTGCATCTCCAACTGTTTCTGCTGTTCCTTCAGATGATGTCTGGTACATGGCTGTTCTTATCCCACACAATTTCCTGGCATAAATGAGGTAATTCTATGGCTATTCCCCTAGTCTCTCCTGAGCTATGCAGATCTTGGCTCTTCTGTCTGTCTCACAGGCCTGGCCCCTCCTGGACCCTAGCCAGCCTGACCACAGAGACAGGACACAAGCTGCCTCAGTGTTACTCCTGAATTAGACCCAGAATCAAACAGGCTACCCTGACTGGGTCCTTATAGTATTGGGAAGAATCCCAGGAGTCCAAAAACCTCAAGCAGTTGTCTTCATGAACAGCCTCTCCTCCAGCCACCACCATTTCATGTCATGCTTTCCAGACCCCACTGGGCCAAGAGTCCTAACTCTTACCCAAAGTCTCATCAACCCTCTCTCTTCAGGAACCAGGACTTTCTCTTCTGATTGGACTGCCACATTGGATCAGTATTACTGGATCTTATTACCCGCCTAAACCATGGCCTAGTTTGCCCTGCAACTGAATGTTGGATATTTGACAACCACACCCAGTCCTTCAGCCAAACCAACTCTGCCAGGCTGACTCCCGATAACCTCACCCTTCTTCCCTTTCCTGGCATATGGCTATGATGCCAGAACCACCAATGGCCAAACCAAGGTCTACATTGGCCAATTGATTTTCTAGATGTACAATATGAGGCCACCTGTCTAATTCCCACACCATTGGTTATGCCTGTATTCCCAAGCCGTTTCTGTTTTTCAAAGGTAGAACAGATTTCAACAGGGCAATGTGAATTATTTTGGCTTTCTTGGCTGCAGCTAAAAACATGTTCCTTTCCCCTTGCCCTGACTAAAGGCTTTACTCATGACCTAATTTTCTCCTTGGAGAGTAGAAGGGGTCTTTCCAAGTTCCTGTCAGCATACAGTTGCCAGATTCAGCAGGTAAAATGAAGAATTCCTATTTAATTTGAATTTCAGATGAATAACATAATTTTTAGTATAAGTATATCTCATACAATTTTGGGGATATACTTATACTAAAAAGTTGTTTGTTGTTCATCTGAAATTCAAATGTAACTGGGCATCCTATATGTTACCTAGCAACCCTATGCCAGTCTAATGAGTGGGATCCAGACAACAGATAACCAAACTATCCTCATTGGGTCTTGACATAGAATTTATATGCCCACTGGGTACCAAATGGCTCACAGAAACCATGAGTTTCTGCTTCACATGTTTTTGTTCCTCAATAATATTATAAACATAAGAAGACCTGTCCTCTTTGGAATGATGTGATTGATATAGAGGGGAGAGAACTTTGACAAGCGGAGTTATCACAATAAAAACCCTTCCTTTCCCTTTTTACACAAGTCTCACTCCTAAATTACATCATGGAACAATTTGGGCTTATTTAAAATCTTACTTGTGCCTTGGCTGACACAACAATTGCTCACATAGGAAAACACTCAGACAGTTCAGCGATTTCCCAGCTGCAGATGATAAAATGTTCTAGACATTCCAGTCAACCTGGCAGAAAAGTCCAGGCCCAGTGGCATCCGAAAAACACATAGAAATCACATGGGCACCATAGATGTGGTAATAAATAGAAAAAGAGTACATCTGCTTAACAAAGCTGGTTAATATTGGCATTCTGGGGTGTATTATTCTAAGGAGCATTGGCAGACAAGTGACACAGTGATGTCCTGCTCAAGACACTTCTAATCTTCTGGGCAATGGAACAGAAGAAGTGGAAGAAAAGGTACACTGTCCTCTAGGAGCTTACACTCTCCGCAGAGCACACCTCTGCTCTGGAGGGGACAGGAGGGCACTGTGGCCCACTCTTCATATGTCCATAGAAGAGAGAGGTCTCCCTCTAGTCTCTCCATGAACACATAGCTTTGAAGGAATATTTCAAATCTCATCCCCTCCTCACTGCACGGGCTTCTCTGCCTGCCTGCTGAGATTGAACTGTTCTGGCCTCTTGCTCTCTTTTAGACCTGCTAGAGCTCCATCAGGGCCTGGGCTCTCCTCCTAACCCCTGTGATAATCATACCTGTATCAGGCCCCATAGTCCAGAAATGCCTCTTCTAAGCTAATATCCCCAAACTCTGAGTTTTAGCATAACAAATTTAGTATTACATATTGCTCCTTATGCCTTTTCTCAACCACTGATTCAGAACGGAAGTGAGATTAGAACCCCCAACCCAACTCAGTCTTCAACATCATCAAAAGAAGCTTTCTGAACTCTATGACTCAGAGTATGACTTAAGGTAGAACAGCTATAACCACGCTGCGGGTTTAAGTACCACGGTGAGGTGAATTCTTTATCTGGAGATAGCATTAGGAGAGCCTTTCTGAAGGAGACACATTTTTTAACCAAACTAAAATGGATATAACAGGCATGGGCTGATGAATGGGCATTTCTGAAGAAAACACAAGGCCCAGACAAAAGGCAGGGGCTAGGCTGGGTTACATTTAGAGAAACAGATGGAAAGCAGAGTACCTGCCAGGAAATGGAGGACTGATGGGTAGAAACAGAGTGAGTGAGGCTGTGGGCCTGGGATTGGAGCAGCCATGAGCTAGTTTTATGGGGAAATTGCCCATTCCCACTTAGCCTCCTTCTCCTGGAACCAAACTTGGTCCTGTGGAGGGAGAAGTAACTGATAATTCAACGCCAAGCCACTCTGTGGCTTGTTCTAAGCTGTCATTTTGCCTCCTTACCACCACTCACAGGAGTTTCCCTAAGTCCAAAGACCTCTTTCACTGGACCACAACTGTACCTTTCCAAATCCTTTAATTCTTAGTATTCTTATCTGGAAAGCAGACCTATGTCATGAGGTTGATGTAAAGATTAGAACTCACATAAATAAAATATCTTATATAGAACCTGGAATCCGGAAGTTATTAAAAATGTCAGTTACTTTTAATCCTTTTTTTTTATTTTTTGGATTTAGTATTCTTATCTGGAAAGTATACCTATGTCATGAGGTTGATGTAAAGATTAGAACTCACATAAATAAAATATCCTATATAGAACCTGGAATCCGGAAGTTATTAAAAAAATGTCATGTCAGTTACTTTTAATCCTTTTTCTTTTTTTTTGGAAAGAGTATACATTAGGGTACCTGGGTGACTCAGTTGGTTAAGCATCTGCCTTTGGCTCAGGTCATGATCCCAGGGTCCTGGGATCAGAGTCCTGCAACAGGCTCCCTGCTCAAGAGAGAGCCTGCTTCCCTCTCTCCCTCTGCTTCCCATTCATACTTGCTCTCTCTCTCTCTCTCTCTCTCTCTAGTGCTCTCTCTTTCAAATGAATAAATAAAATACTTTTTAAAAGAAGAAGAGGAAAGAGTACACATCAGGGAAACAGCACAGACTTAGAGTCCAGTTAACCCTGGATGCTGTCATAGACATGGTTTCCCCTGAAGTGGATACCAGGATGGAGATTTGAGTATAGGAAGTTTGTTGGATGCTGTGCAGAAGAGCAAGAATCACAGGGCAGAGGAGAGGAGCTAAACTGCAGTGCAGTCACCACACGTACAGCCAGTCTTTGGGGAGCTCTAATACTCCAATGGGCCTTTAGAAATGTCCTTTAGAAATGTCCTGCTTCAAGGCAAAGAGGTAGGGCATTATATACTGTCACCCACCAGACATTGGCTATGGGCTGCCCCTGGGAGGTGGCTGTCTTCAAGTAAGAGCAATTCCTAGAGAGGGACTCATCTGAGAGCTTCCAGCTTCCAACACTCCCAGCACTGGGTGGGGTGGGAGAGGGGAGGAGAACAGGAGCCTCCGCCTACCCTTGCACCCCAGCATCTATTACAGGTATTCAGAAAATGCTCATAATTGTCCTTGTTAATTATCTTGGTTGGATCAGCTAGTGGCTGATCTTCATTCAGCTCCCTGTCCTGACCTGGTAGACACATGCAAGATCTACAACTTTGATCATTCTACTCATTGGATGGCTGGAACAGAGACTCACAAATTCCCAAGCAGAGGAGAATTAGGATGAAATTGACATCAGCACAGCATTTTAATGATGTTAGCAGCTGATCTTAGAATGTGGGAGAAATTAAAGATAAGAAGACCACCCAGGAGGCTCTCGGAGTAGCCCAGACTTGGAGTGATGAGAGTTTCTAGTCCATAGCAAGAGTTGTATAAATCAAATAGGCCTGAGACTCCAGGCAGAGTAAGAGGAGAGGGGGTGGGGGAATTAGTAGGCAGGCAGTAAATTGAATATAGTAAATTAAGGAATAATAGGAGCACAATACCCACTGAGATGAACCTGAAGACCTCAGAGATTAGCAATTGGTGGTAGTGGTAACACTGGGGGGAAATGTGGCTAATTTGACCTTTGACATGAAATATCCCCAGGCAAACAGAGATATGGTAGTGAATAAACAGACTGGTAATTTGCCTAGCTAATGAGATTTTTTAATTAACAGACTTTCTTTTGAGCTCTTTTGTGCTTTCAGAAAAATTGGGCAGAAATTGGGCAGTTTCCATGCACTCTCTCCTTCGCCCATCCCCCAGTTTCCTCTACTAACATCTTGCATTAGTGTAGTGCATTTGTTACAACTGTTACAATTGATGGGCCAATACTGACATATTATTATTAACTAAAGTCCAGAGCTTAGGTTAGGATTCATTCTTTGTCTTACACATCCTATGGGTTTTAACAAATGTATAATGACCTGCATCTGTCACTGTAGCATCACACAGAATAGGTTTCCATCCCCGACAAATCGCCTGTGCTCCCAGGCGATTGTTATTGTCTTCCCAGTTTTGTCTTTTCCAGCATATCAGAGAGTTGGAATCATACAGTATAGCCTTTTCTGACTGGTTAGCTAAGGAGATTTTGAACAGGATTTTTGGTTTATTTGGAAATTCATTTGATTTTAAAGATAATCAGATCTTTTTATGGTGCTCAATTCACCTTTATTCTTAAATAAGCATATGTTTAAGGCAAACTTTGTATCATGATCAAAGAAAGGAAAATAGTAGCACCTGTCATAACAGAAGGAAACCGAAATATATCATTTAGATAGACAGATTTAAATTTAAACTGTAAAATGATTACCCATGTGCTATCAGAGAAGAATTCTTTCACCACCTACCGATGCCAACACTTCAGGAAACACTGATTTGAATATTTCCCAGTCCCCTCTTCCCCTCCCCAGCCCCTACTTTCAACTCCATCCCTTTGATCTGCAGTTTAGTGGCTGTGAAGAGAGAAGAGCAAAGGCAAACAGATGTGCTGCCTTCATGTGTCTAAAGAGCTGAGAAGTAGAAGGAAAAAGGGAACATTCAATAAACAACCATGATATGCTAGGCACTGTGATGAGTGGCTAAATATATTATTTGGTCCAAACCCCACAACAGCCCATGTGATTGGGATTCTGATCTTCATTGGAGAGATCAGGAAGCCAAGGTTCTGAGGGACTCTAAACTGCCCAGATAGCTAAGCCATGAAGCAGGATCAAATCCAATATCTCTATCCATTTGTCCAGATCATGGAGTCCATTATGGAGAAAGGGATTTACTCTTTGTTGCTTTAGGATGCAGAACTAGGACCAAATGTTACATGAGCATATTTCAGCTCAACAGAAGAACTTCCCTTGTGCTATTATGTGCAGTAGAAATAGGCTCCCTTAGGAAGTGGGGAGCATCCCTCTACCAAAGTGTGCAGAGACCACAGCTGGAGACCACCTAGAGGGAAAGCCGCAGTAGGTATGTCTCACCATCACCAAATGGAAGGTAGGCTCGGGAGCTCTAAGCATCTCTGGGGCAAACATTCTGTAACTCCAAGGCTCTGTGCCTCCTTGTGCTAACACATAAACTTCCAAAGAAGGTGCTGATTTGTTTGAATGTTGGCAGAGCATTAAATACTACTTTGGGACACCTCAGTCTTTCTGCAAGCCATATTCTTTCTGTAGCCTTTATTAGGGGTCACACGAAAGACATAAAGCATCAAAACAACTGTTTCCAGATGGACCTGACTAGCTGAGTTATTTGAAAAAACATGTCACTGGAAAGCTGACAAGCTTCTGGAGACCAGGAGAACTTATTTCGTTAAGTCTATCAATACCACCTTGGATGGAGATAAAACAGCCTCCTGTGATGAAGTATGCTGACTCGTGATTTGGGCATCAGCTTGCTGTTGAGCAAAAGGCTCTGAGATTAATCTTCTCTTTTGTCGGTAGATACTGGCACGGACTCTGGGACAACACATGGATAATGTTTTAGCTAATCCTTCAGCGTCTTTATTTAACTACGCTTTAAGCAATGAATTTCTGCCTAAGAGTCCCTGAGAATGCTGAGAAGGGGCATAAAAACATAGATATTCTTGTATTACCCCTGCTTCATTGGATGAACAAGTTCATGGTTCCAATGTATATGCATCTGTCACTTCAGAAGGCAGAACTGAGCCCTTTAGAGACGCTTTTTATGTGAATTGCTCACACATGCAAGGACAGGCACATGCCATAGGGAGAGCTCAGTAAATCCCACTCATTTGCAATGTCTTCATTCATAAATATACACACAAGGATAAGAAAAGCCATGATTTTGCTTTCTCTTGCTCTGAAAGAACTGCAAGACCCCATCACTGGATTACCAGATGCCATCTCACTAAGGGCCCTCGCTCCTTTATGATTCATAGGGGTTTTATAAACCACCAAAATCATCTTACTAGTGCATATTAATGTTGTATTTCAACAAGCTCTTCTGTTCAGATTCAGAAAATATGGAATGTCCCTGTGCTTCAGAAGAGCAGACAGACTCCCCTTGATAGAAAAGTGTCAATCCATTCTCCTCCAACCCAAGGCTAACCTCCACCAAATTTCTTTCTCCCTTTCTTCCTTCCTTCTTTTCCTTTCCTTTCCTCTCCTCCTTCCTTCTTCCCTCCCTCCCTCTCTCTTCTCCTTCCTTCCTTTTCTCCCTTCCCTTCCCTCTCTCTCTCTTTCTTTCTTTCTTTAATGAAAATGAAGTCATTCCCTTCTGCCTGACAAGGGCAACAACATCCAATCATGGTCATACTGGAATAAAGAACCCTTTTCCCATTTGGACACTTATTGCTAAATTTGCTAAAATTTAGCTATCAAAATTGCTAAAATGCTTGTTAAATTGCTTGTGTTCAGAGGCACCTGGGTGACTCAGTTGATTAAATGGCAACTCTTGATTTCGGCTCAGGTCATGGTCTCAAGGTCGTGGGACTGAGCCCCATGCATCGGTCTCAGCACTCAGTGGGGAGTCTGCTGGAGATTCTCTCTCTTTTTCCCTCTGCCCCTCCCCCCACGCACTCTCTTGCTCTCTCTCTCTCTCTCCCCCAAATAAATAAATAAAATGTTAAAAAATTTAATGCTTGTGTTCATCGAGGAGGTTGTCTTAAGTCAGATTTGGGCACCCATAGCGTTACATACAAAATAAAGGCACAGAGTAGATTTCCCACGGTGGCCATGTTGGGGAAATAGTATCTCTCAACCCTAGTTCCTGTTTTCTCCCTTGTTTGTCCTCTCTAACAGCCCCAAGGAGCTAAAGGCAAATGCCACTGGCTGCTGTGTCAAGAGGCCCACAATATTCCTGAGCTGAAGCAAAGCTAGAGCACAGATCCAAGCAAACTTCTTATACCTGCCGTGCTGATACGTTACCCAGGGTGGGAAGATGAATGGAAATAAATATCTACCGAGGAAGGATGGGACACCAAGTCCTACACATTGTCATCCAATCCTAACAGCCATTCAGCAAAAGCAGAGGAATAATAATTCCCAGCAAGTAGTCGATAAATGTAATTTCCCTCCCCATGCCCATTTGCAGGTAAGAACATGATGCTCAAAGTCATATTGACTGTGACAGTGTTAAAATCCCAGACTTCCTATCTGTTTCCAGAATTCATTCTTTTACCACTGCCCTGTGTTGACTCCCTTTAATTCTTGTGGATTTGGGCTATGTTTCCTCAGTCTCCATCAGAGCGTTAGTGAACAGTTGCTCAGTTTGTGTCTGTGCCATGCTCAAAGAAAACTGGCTGAGGGGCAGAAGGGGGCTCACAGCCCACCTGCATTCTGCCCAGGAAGCCACATCCCCTTCCTGGAGTTACACCTTCATCTCCTGGGGCTGCTGCAACAAATGACTGCAAACCAACAGACTTAACAAGACAGAAATTTACTCTTTCACTGGTCTAAAGGCCAGAAGTCTGAAATCAGGGAATCGGCAGGGTTGGTTCCTTCTGAAGGGTCTAGGAGACAATCTCTTCATGCCTCTCTCCTGGCTGATAGTGGTTGCTGGCAATCCTTGGCATCCC
>RCUC01053024.1:0-12033 GCA_003697995.1 Taxidea taxus jeffersonii | reverse complement strand
CTCTCTCTCTCTCTAAAATAAATAAGTAGGGGCGCCTGGGTGGCACAGTCAGGGAAGCGTCCGACTCTTGATTTCAGCTCAGGTGGTGATCTCAGGGTCATGAGATCAAGCCCCACGTCAGACTTCCCCACTCAGCGAGGAGTGTGTTTCAGATTCTCCCTCTTTCCCTCTGCCCCTCCCCCCACTGGCATGTCCTCTCTCTCTCTCTCAAGTAAATAATAACTCCTTTTAGAAATAAAAATAAATAAGTAAATCCTAAAAAAATAAAAATAGGGCGCCTGGGTGGCTCAGTTGTTGAGCATCTTCCTTCGGCTCAGGTCATGGTTCCAGGGTCCTGGGATCCAGCCCCGCATCCTCAGCGGGGAGCCTGCTTCTCTTTCTCCTTCTGCCTGCCGCTCTGCCTACCTGTGCTCTCTCTCTATCTCTCTATCAAATAAATAAATAGAATCTTAAAAAAAATAAATACATCTTTTAAAAAAATACAGGAAACTGGATGGCTTACAAACAACACGGTTCTGGAGGCTAAGGAAGTCCAAAGTCAAGGTTCTCGCAGATTTGGTTCCTGGTGAGGGCTCTCCTCCCAGCAAGCAGGGGGCTGCCTTCTGGCTGTGCCTCTCAAGGAAGGGCGGGGTGGGGGCGGGGGCTCTGGTGTCTCTTCTTCTTCTTCTTCAAAGGGCTCTAATCCCATGACAAGGACCCCATCCTCATGACCTCATCTCAACCCAATTACCTCCCAAGGGCCCCCACCTCCAAATAACACTGCACTGGAGGTTAGGGCCTCAACACAGGCACTGGGGTGGGGTCGCAAATATTCAGCCCATAACAGCATGGTAACGATGGCCATGTGCGTTTTAGTTAGGAATAGATACCGACGCCCTTTATTTTTTTTTAAAGATTTTATTTATTTATTTGACAGACAGATCACAAGTAGGCAGAGAGGCAGGCAGGGAGAGAGGAGGAAGCAGGCTCCCTGCGGAGCAGAGAGCCCGATGCGGGGCTCGATCCCAGGACCCTGGGATCATGACCTGAGCTGAAGGCAGAGGCTTTAACCCACTGAGCCACCTAGGTGCCCCACCGACGCCCTTTAAACTAGTCTTTTTGTTCACACAGGGGTCTAGAAATTTCCACCTGATTTTGAGAAGAGAGGATAAACTCAGGAGAAGAGAGTCTTCCCAAATAGCCAGTAGATGATATCCATAGTCCATAATTTGAGTAGAATCTTATAGACATTTTACCAAGAAGTGTGGTCTTGGCCACAAGGTCAGTCATGGGCCCATGAAGGTGGGCAAGAGAAGGACCTCCCTGCTTTTCCACATCTGGCAGGAACCTGTCCTTTTTGGAATGCCGAGTGATGCATCCAGCCTCCTCATAGATCCCCAAATGGACAGACCAGAACAGAAGAGATTTAGCAAAATGTCAATTTCCTTCTCACTGGGGTAAAATACACACAACACAAATTCGACCATTTTTACCACTTTCCTGTGTACAATGCCGTGGCATTAAAGCATACTCACAGTGTTGCGCAACCATCCCCACTCTCTAGTTCTAGCACTTGTTCATTACCAGAAAGAGGAAATCCTGGACCGATGGGCACTTAATCCTCCCTGCCCTCCCCCAGGCCCTGGCACCCGCGAATCTGCTTTCTGCCTTTATGAAGATTTGCCTACTTTGGACATTTCATATACGTGACCTTTTGTGCCTGGCTTCTCTCCCTGAGCACTATGTTTTCCAAGTTCATCTATGCTGTAGCAGGTGTCAGTACTTAGTTCCTTTTTAGGACTGAATAATGTCCCATTATATGAACAGACCAGCTTTTGTTTATCCATTCATCGGTTGATGGACATCTGAGCTGTTTCCTCCTTTTGCCTATTGCAAATAGTGCTGAACTACTAGCTTTTACTTAACCTTTCCGTAGTACCCTATGGGTCTAGTAATAGCAGTTGCTTACTGGTTGTCGTAATCTCTGTTGTCCACATCCCACCCTCCATGGCAGACCCCTTCTCGTTCAGCAGTGGTCAATCCTCAGGCTGGCAAGTAAGTTTGACTCAATGCGGAGTCCTCTGCAAGCCTAGGAAAACTCTACCAATGCTACTCGTGTCTTTTGGGGTTAGCAACTTTATCCATTTGTATCAGAACAGCTATGAAGAATTTCAAACGTGTCCCACCATGGGGAGATCAACCAGCTTCCCAAATATTTCTTCCCAAAGCAACACAAAAAAAAGAGGGGAAATCAAGCTATGGCATAGCTTGAACACAGAAAATGCCAGAATGTAAAAGGATTATCAGGAAACGTGAAAAATCAGATGTGAAGCAGGAGACCCCCACCCCCACCCCCTAGCCTCGTGCTCCACGCAGGAACAGTGGAGACAAAGTGCAGCGGATACAAAAATGGGAAACTAGCAAAATAATCTGAGGTTGATCTAGGACTAGTTCTAGAAAGACGAAGCCCACCCTAAGTCTGAAAATACTGCAATGATGTTGGAGCAGATCAGAGCATGGATTCCAAAAAAGGAATGGATTAAAAGGACAGTCTTCAAAATGCACAGCTTCTGGGGAAAAAAGGAAAAAGCAATAGAGAAGAGCTCATTGACAGTCTGGTGGTGAAGAGGAATGGAAGGGGCCAATGTAGGGCTCTTCAAGACAAAAGAAAACTATGAAATTGGAGGTCTCTCAGTGTTCACGCCACCAACAGAAGAGAACACTAAATTAAGTCGATTTGCTGCATTGACAGAAGAGGGCGCCATTGAGCCGCATAGCTCGAACCCCCCCCCCCCCCCCCGCCCCCCAAAAAAGAACTAAAGGAACATAGTAAGTCCACAGAGAGTAATTGCAAAAATTCGGGAAATGAAAATCCACTTAAATGGACGAGGGCAAAAGTACCCCAGAAAAGGGTCAAAAAGTAGAAGGATTTTGTAAGTCAGTGTTCCAAACATTTCAATACTGCGTAGTCCAACAGGCATCTGCGGATAAGAAAAAAAAAAAAAACATTCTCCTTACTTCAAAAATTCTGGGGTCGCCCGGGTGGCTTGGTTGGTTAAGCATTGGACTGTAGGTTTCAGATCAGGCCATGATCTCAGGGTCATGAGGTTGAGCCCCAAGTCAGGCTGCATGCTGTGTGGAGCCTGCTTAAGATTCTCTCTCCCACTCCCTCTGCCCTCGCCCCCAATCACATGCTCCCTCCCTTGCGCTCTCTCTGAAAAAAAAAATATCTAAAATGCTGACGTGGGCAGGGATAAATGAAGAAAGAGTCCAACCAACTCAGGAAAGAAATGGAATAAAAAGGCAAAATTGTCTCAGATATATAGAATAAGCTGTAAGGTACTCAAGAGAGAACAGACCCCAACAAAAAATTGATAAAGGGCAATGGAGAGAGACAGGAAAACATCAAAGAATAACAAGGACGCTGAGAAAGAAGTAAAATAAGGCCAAGGTGGGGCACCTGGGTAGTTCAGTCAGTTAAGCATTTAACTCTCTCTCAAATAAATAAATAAAATCTTTCTTTTTATTTTTTTAAAAGATTTTTTTTTTATTTATTTGACATAGAGAGAGATCACAAGCAGGCAGAGAGGCAGGCAGAGAGAGAGGAGGAAGGAAGCAGGCTCCCTGCTGAGCAGAGAGCCAGATGTGGGGCTCGATCCCAGGACCTGAGATCATGAGCTGAGCCGAAGGCAGAGGCTTTAACCCACTGAGCCACCCAGGCGCCCCCAAATCTTTCTTTTTAAAGATTTTTATTTATTTAACAGACCGAGATCACAAGTAGGCAGGCAGAGGGAGAGGGGGAAGCAGGCTCCCTGCTGAGCAGAGAACCCATTGTGGAGCTTGATCCCAGGACCCTGGGATCATGACCTGAGCCGAAGGCAGAGGCTTTAACTCACTGAGCCATCCAGGTGCCCCATAAATAAATAGAATATTCTTTAAAATATTTTATTTATTTATTTGACAGACAGAGATCACAAGTAGGCAGGGAGGCAGGTAGAGAGAGAGAGGAGGAAGCAGGCTCTCCGTGGAGCAGAAAGCCCGATGTGGGGCTTGATCCCAGAACCCTGAGACCATGACCTGAGCCAAAGGCAGAGGCTTTAACCCACTGAGCCACCCAGGTGCCCCAATAAATAAAATATTTTTTAAAAAATTAAAAAACAGGGGCACCTGGGTGGCTCAGTGGGTTAAATCTCTGCCTTCAGCTCAGGTCATGATCTCAGGGTCCTGGGATCGAGCTCAGCATCAGGCTCTCTGCTCAGCGGAGAGCCTGCTTCCCCGCTCCCTCTCTGCCTCTCTGCCTACTTGTGATCTCTGTCAAGTAAATAAATAAAATCTTTAAAGAATAAATAAAATTAATTAATTAATTAAAAAACAAAAGTATACAAAACACCCAGTGAGCAAAAGTATGAACCAAGGATTTGATACCCAGCCCAGCTGTCCTTTAACTGTACACAGGACATTAAGGAACTCTGTACCTGTTAGCCTTTCCTGAAGAAGCAATGAGAGGTCATACTTCACCCAGCAACAGGATAGTTGTTTCTTACAGATGTATGAATTAGAAATTCTGAGACTACTTCCTGTGTATTCTAGGATATATTAGCAAATACGTGATGAATATTGAGCACCATGTTTCTCACTGTTCAGGAAAGAAGTTACAGATAGGGGCACCTGGGGGGCTCAGTCAATTAAGTGTCTGCCTTCGGCTCAGGTCACAATCCCAGGGTCCTGGGATGGAGCCCTGCATCAGGCTCCCTGCTCAGTGGGAAGCCTGCTTCTCCCCCTCCCACGACCCTTGCTTGTGTTCCCTCTCTCACTGTCTCTCTCTCTCTGTCAAATAAATAAAATCTTTAAAAAAATAAAAGAAGTTAAAAATAAGGACAGGGGAAAGGCCAGAATGTACTATGTGATGTTGGACTGGAAGTAGGGTATTGGTATGAACTCATAGGTTTTCTGGCTTGTTTCGTTTTGTTTTTTAAAGTAATCTCTACACCCAGTGTGGGGCTCAAACTCACAACCTCGAAATCAAGGGTCACATATTCTACCTGCTGAGCCAGCCAGGTGCCCCTCAATTCATGGTTTTTAATAGACGTACACAAATAAGTAGATACAGAAACAAACATAGAAGTGTGGGGTGTGTGTGTGTGTGTGTACCAGTTACTGTACATGCATTTATTTCCTAGCTCTGCCTTCCAAGACGACTTAGAGCAATGGACACCCCCAAATCAAAAGCATACCTAAACCACAATGAGATGCCACTCCACACCTACTAGGATAGTTATTATGAAAAAAATTAAAATAACCAGTATTGGCAAGGAGAAAAGAGAGCCCTCAGGCATTGCTGATGGGAACATAAAATGACATGACCTCTGCGGAAAACAGTTTGGCAGTTCCTCAAAATGTTATGCATACAGGGGACACCTCGGTGGCACTGTCAGTCGGGCATCCGACTCTTGGTATTGGCTCAGGTCATGATCTTGGGGTCTTGGGGGTCGAGCCTTGCACTGAGCTCTGAGCTCAGCAGGGCATCTGGTTGAGATTCTTTGCCTTCCTTCTTCCTCCTCTTCTGCTCTCTCTCTCCCTCAAAATCAAAATAGAAATAATATTTATAAAAAATGTTATGCCTAGGTGTGCCTGGATGGCTCAGTGGGTTAAGCCTCTGCCTTTGGCTCAGGTCATGATCTCAGGGTCCTGGGATTGAGCCCCGCATCGGGCTCTCTGCTCAGCGGGGAGCCTGCTTCCTCCTCTCTCTCTGCCTGCCTCTCTGCCTACTTGTGATCTCTCTCTCTGTCAAATAAATAAATACAATCTTTTTTAAAAATGTTATGCCTAGAGTTTTCAGATCTTTAAGCAATTCCACTCTAAGTATGCGTCCACAAGATTTAAAAGGAGGGACTCAAACAGATCCCTGTACACCCAGGTTCATAGCTGTACTATTTACAGCAGCCCAGACGTGGAAGCAACCCAAGTATCCATCAACAGATTCATGGATAAACACATTTTGTTTATCCATGTTAAACAAAATGTGTTTATCCATGTTCATATCCGTGTTCATATAATGGGATCTTACTCAGCCATAAAGAGGAAGGAAACTCTGACATATGCTAGCACACAGTTTAAACTTGAAGACATTATGTCAAGTAAAAGAAGTCAGACACAAGAAAACAGATATTGTGTAACTCCACTTATATGAAGTTCCTGGAATAGGGCAAGTGCAGACACAGAAAGTGGAACAGAGGTTACCTGGGATGGCACGAGGGAGATGGGGTGTTAGCATTTGGTGGGGACAGTTATATTATTATTTTTTTAGATTTTATATATTCATTTATTTGAGAGAGAGTGTAAGAGCAAGAGTGGGCATAGGGAGAAGCTGAGCAGGGAGCCCAATATGGGGCTTGATCCCAGGACCTCATGCTCTGAGCTAAAGGTAGTAAACTGACTAACTCACTCAGGTGCCCCCTGAAGGAATCCTTAATGGCCAAAACTGGAACAATTTGAGCAAGAAAGGAAATGGTTGCGGGATGCCCAGCTGGCTCCGTCAGTGGAATGTGGGACTCTTGATCTTGGGGTCGTGAGTTCAAGCCCTACATTGCGTGCAGAGGTTACTTAAAAATAAAAAACTAAAAAAGGAAAAAGAAATGATTGGGTTGGACTATAACTCATGGAATAAAATACATATCTTTGATTCATACTGGTCTAAATAAATCAGTGAATATAAATAAATGGACGGGGGCAGCTGGGTGGCTCAGTGGGTTAAAGTCTGCCTTCGGCTTGGGTCATGGTCCCGGTGTCCTGGGATCGAGCCCCGCATCGGGCTCTCTGCTCGGCGGGGAGCCTGCTTCCTCCTCTCTCTCTGCCTGCCTCTCTGCCTGCTTGTGATCTCTGTCTGTCAAATAAATAAATACAATCTTTAAAAATAATAATAATAAATAAATAAATGGACGAGAAGGAATAGTTCTTTCTTACAGAACTGCCATTAATAAACTGGAGGGGTTGAGTGCCTAGGTGGCTCAGTTGTTAAGCGTCTGCCTTCAGCTCAGGTCATGATCCCAGGGTCCTGGGATCGAGTCCCGTATCGGGCTCCCTGCTCAGCGGGAAGCCTGCTTCTCCCTCTCCCACTCCCCTTGCTTGTGTTCCCTCCCTCAGTGTGTCTCTCTGACAAATAAATAGAGGTATGGAGCGCCTGGGTGGCTCAGTCGTTGGAACAAGTGACTCTTGATCTCGAGGTCACGAGTCCAAGCTCCACAGTGGGTGTAAAGATGATGTAAAGATAAAATCTTAAAGCAAATAAATAATAATTAAGAAAATCACTACCCAAAACCCCCCACAATAATAATTGTCATAGACAATCCACTGATGGATGCCAAAATCAGTGGATGAGAATTTTATGAAAAATGGAATATTTTCAAAGTCTCACAGTATCTCCTTACAAGATATTTACTCATTACCAAGGGGGGAAACATGAACCTAGGAATAGAGGAAAGTGGCGGTCACCACCTTACCCGAGTAATTGTGGAGAACGTCGCCAATATCAAGACATACGGATATCATGTAATCCTTGAGATGAGCTGTACTTTTGCCAAAAATGATGACTAACCTGAGTGTAATTATGAAAGGGAGACGCACACAAAAAAAGAAGAAAACCCAACAACACAGATGAACTCAAATTGGGGGGACAGTCTGTATAACAACTGACCAGTACTTGTCAAAAGGTTAAGGACAGGAAGACAGTAAGAGAGTGAAGGTGGGGGCACCTGGGGGGCTCAGTGGGTTAAGCCTCTGCCTTCGGCTCAGGTCATGATCTCAGGGTTCTGGGATCGAGCCCCGCATCGGGCTCCCTGCTCAGCGGGGAGCCTGCTTTCCTCCCTCTCTCTTTTCTCCCTCTCTGCCTGCCTCTCTGCCTTCTTGTGATCTCTCTCTCTGTTAAATAAATAAATAAAATACTTTTTAAAAGGAGAGTGAAGTTGGGGAACTGTAAGAGATGCATTTGTGCTGTTTTAAGCTCCTGTTTGTGGTGATTTGTTACAACATCAATAGGAAACTAACACACACGCTTAGAAATTATGTTTTTTTTTTAATTTGTATGAATAAAGTCACAAAACTTTACAGAAGGATATTTTGTTTATTTTTTAAAATTTTTTTAAAGATTTTATTTATTTATTAGACAGAGAGAGAGGGAACACAAGCAGAAGGAGTGTGAGAGGGAGAAGCAGGCTTCCTGCCGGGCAGAGAGCCTGAGTCCAGGCTTGGTCCCAGGACCCTGGGATCAGGACCTGAGCCAAAGGCAGGCACTTAAAGACTGAGCCACCCACGTGCCCCTGAGGGACATTTTAAAGATACCTTGCAACGGGGCGCCTGGGTGGCTCAGTGGGTTAAAACCTCTGCCTTTGGCTCAGGTCCTGATCTCAAGGTCCTGGGATCAAGCCCTGCATTGGGCTCTCTGCTCAGCGGGGAGCCTGCTTCCTCCTCTCCCTCTCTCTCTCTCTCTGCCTGCCTCTCTGCTACTTGTGATCTCTGTCTGTCAAATAAATAAATAAATAAATCTTTAAGGGAAAAAAAAAGGTACCTTGTAACGAGATGATGTGTTCAGGAATGAATGAACACATAGATTGACAGACTAGCAGACAGGCACATACCCATATGTATATATGTACATTCCCAACCAAAATTACAAATTAACTCAAAACTGTATCTGAGGGGCGCCTGGGTGGCTCAGTGGGTTAAAGCCTCTGCCTTCGGCTCAGGTCATGATCTCAGGGTCCTGAGATCGAGCCCCACCTTGGGCTCTCTGCTCAGCGGGGAGCCTGCTTCCCCCTTCCTCTCTCTGCCTGCCTCTCTGCCTACTTGTGATCCCTGTCAAATAAATAAAATCTTAAAAAAAAAAACTGTATCTGAGAAATAAGATATACAAGGGGTTCCTGGGTGGCTCAGTTGGTTAAGTGTCTGCCTTTGGCTCAGGTCATGATCCCAGGGTCTTGGGATCGAGCCCCACATCAGGCTTCCTGCTCAGCAGGGAGCCTGCTTCTTCCTCTCTCTCCTGCTCTTGTTATCTCTCTCTCTCAAATAAGTAAACAAAATCTTAAAAAAAAAAAGAAAGAAAATACACAGTAGTAGAGAGAAACGTGTTGAAAGACAACAATGTCTCAGTTAATATCAAACATAATATATAAAATTATAGTATAAAATATAAAGGATAATAGTGTGAAACTAGAGTAACTTAAACAGTTTCCAAAAATAGACATAAGGGGCACCTGGGTGGCTCAGTCGGTTAAACATCTGCTTTCAGCTCAGGTCGTGATCCTGGGGTCCTGGAATCGAGTCCCCCATCGGGCTCCTGGCTCAGCGGGGAGCCTGCTTCTCCCTCTCCCCCTGCTTGTGCTCTCTCTCTCTGGCTTGCTATTTCTCTCTTTCAGATAAATAAATAAAAACTTTAAAAAATAGACGTAAGTTCCATGGGGCACATAATACCATGTGCGACTTTATTAAGGGGATGTCATGGGGGGGGCAGGGGGGTCGAGACCGTCAACAGAAGGGAGAGGTCTCTAGCCTATGGAGGGACAGGTCTTAGAGGAGAAGGGGTCTCAGACTCTCCCTCGGGATCCCGAAGACCTCCATGCAGGAGGAGGATGGCAAATCCCCAGAGGGAGAAGCAGAAAGAACAGGGCCAGAGAAACAAGCAGAATGCATGCCCGAGCTGCCTGGTCTCTGGAGGCAGGTGGGGAGGGGGGAGCACGGACCCTCAGGAGCCAGGGCAGGGGGACGAGGGCCTCTCACACGTCCAGAAGGTTTCCGAGCTACATCTGTTGTCATTCCAGCCATCGCTGTACAACTCTACACAGTCCTCGTCTCCGTGGTTGTTGGGTTCCCCTTCCTTCCAGAAGCTGTGAACACCATCGAAGCTGAGAGCCCCCCTACTCCACCCAGAGCCCAATCCTGCCCCCCGAGAGCAGGTCCCTGGCTTTGGACACTAAACGTCCAAGCACCAGCCAGAGAGTGGTAAGGACTCAGAGGTGCTGCTTTCAAATGGTTCGAACGCGCCTTCCATCGAATCAGCTCTGGCAAAGCAAAAAATGCAGACCCCTGGGCCCATGCCTAGGATGATAGACTCGGACTCTCCCCCCTTGGGATGGAACCAGGACTCTGCATCTCCACCAAGCTCATCCGGCGATGCTTTCCAATCAAGCTCTGAGCACCCCTGGCTTGGGTTTCCCTGCCCACATCCCCACCCCCACCCCGGGGGCCATGTCCTCTAGCCGGTCACCTGAGTTGTAGGGGGGAGTTGTCCAGCCACTTCCAGGACCCCTCATTGTGGTGGTCACTGAGGCCGATCCAGGTGCGCTGGTTATTTTTCGTATTCCAAGACTTCAGAAATTTCTGGGGCGGCGGTGGGGGGTAGGGAGGGGCAGCAAGATGTCACCCGCCCCTGCCTGCGCGCATCCCCACGGTTGTCCGCCCCCCCACCCCATGAAAGATCTCCTGTGGTCCAGCCTGTAGCCCTGACTCAAGCTGCACGTGTTCACACGCGCGTGTGCTGTGGCTGCGTGTTCATGTGCACACACATGTGGAACTGTGTTCACTCGTGTCTGGAGAGACATCACGTATGGTCTCCGGAGCGCGCCGAGTCCCCTCTCTGTTCACAGTGGCTTTCTGCCATGCAGGTTCTTCTCTCACATGACCCCAAGCCCACCTTGAGGCCTCCTCCAGGAAGCCTTCCCTGACCATCTCCCCCTCCCCAGCTCCACTGGGCCTCCATCTCTCGGAGGGCAGAAGAAGCAGAAGGCTTTTTTGCTGACACTCCCACGGCCCCGCCCCCGATGGGAACCCTGCCGGCCCACCTGCTCCTCGGTACTGTTGATGATCACCAGCTGGGCCCTCAAGTTCTGACACGCTGAGATGGCATCTTTCCAGACGTTCTGGGTCTGGGAGAAGAAGTAGCAGGTTCCCTGGAAGAGTTCCCATTTCCAGGGGCAGGGGCGGCATAGGCCAGCTGGAGAAGAGAGTGGGGGCAGGGCCGACAGGCCCCCAGCACTGGGCGTCAGCTCTGGGGAACCCTCTGTTCAGCTGTGAGCTCAGTCCCAGGGCCAGATCCCAGCCCTGCCTTGCCCTCCTCGGGCGGGAGCCATAGAAAGTGAGTTCCAGCGCCACCTGTGGTTCCTGAACTCCCTCCCCACTTTGGTGTCTCTTACCCAGGGTGGCATTCATCCAGGTCAGCTGCTGGAGGATCTCGTCCAGGTCTGATGGTGGGGGCTTCTGAGACACACCCACTGGGAGAAGGAGACTTTCATTAGGAAGCACCTAGTGTGTGTTTAGTGCAGACAGCACCCCCTGAGAACCGATCTATAGATTTCACAGTGACCCCAAGAGTCCATTATGCAAATAAAAAAAAACCCGGAGACTCAGGGAATGACTTGCCGACATTGCCCCCAGGGTCTCCTCTAGGGATCCAGTCTCCTCCCCAGCTTCAGCCCTACGGGGTCAGGGTCACGGTGGGACGGAAGGGTGGAGGGGTGATGGCGTGGAGGGGGCAGGCAGTGGCTCATCCAAAGTCACACAGCCTCTGAGCCCTCCGGGCCCCAAACCCTGCATTCAGCCCTTCACCTTGGCTGGGGCTCTGCTGATGGTCCCACTTCTCTTTCTGCAGCGACTGGCGAACGCTAGAGACTACAAGAGAGCAGAGAAGTTCCCTTTATCAGCACCAGCTGTAGGCCTGACCCCCGTGTTGAATCTGGTTTCAGGGTCTCTGGGAGCCTGAGTTCCCTGTGGAGCAGGAGGGGCTGCATCTCACAGATGACGGCACAGGCTCAGAGAGGGGTAGTAACCAACCTGCAGTCACACAGCAGGTGGCGTGGGGGTCAAAGGCCCAAGCCTTAGTGGGTCTGGGGACTGTGGAATAGGACAAAGACCTAACGGGCCCCAAGACTCCAAGACTGGCCCCTGACTCACCTTGAACCAGGGTGGCCACCAGGAGCATGAAGAAGCCCAAAGAGACAAGAAGAAGAAGTAGAGGCAGCTGGGCCCGTGTCAGACACCCTGCAGGACCAGCAAATGGACAGAGCC
>RCUC01053015.1:0-63757 GCA_003697995.1 Taxidea taxus jeffersonii | reverse complement strand
TGTGTGTGTGTGTGTGTGTGTGTGTGTGTGTGTGTGTGTGTGTAGAGAGAGAGAGAGAGAGACTTCAGATAGATAGGTAGATGGATATACACATATAGATATCTACATCTATAAAATAGATTTATTATAAGAAATTATCTCATGTAATTGTTGGGGCACACAGGTCCAAAATCTTCAGGCAGGTTGGCAGGCTAAATTCTAGCATGAGTTGTTTCAGCTTGAGTCTGAAGGCAGGAGGGAGACAGAAGTCCTCTTCCTTGTGGGACCATAGTCTCTTTTTATCTTGAGGCTTTCAGCTGATTGGATGAGGCCCACCCACATTTTGAGATGTAGTCTGCTCTTCTAAGAGTCTACTGACTTAAATGTTAATCATATCTTAAAAAATACCTTTATAGCAACATAGAGACTGGTGTTTGACTAAACAACTGACCCCATAGACTAGCCAAGTTGACACATAAAGCATTCAGCATTTTACCTTTAAATACAATATTAACTGTAGGTTTTTCATAGACACTGTTTATCTGAATGAAGAAGTTCTTCTGGTTCCTTCAAGGTTGCTTAGAGTTTATTCCAGGAATGTATATTTGATTTTTCATATGGTTTTTACAAATCTTTTTATATAATCATATGATTTTTCTTTTTAGTCTGTAAATATGGTGCTTTACATAAACTTATTTTTAAATATTGAGCAAACCTTATACTCCTGGGATAAACCCCATTTGTTTTTGATGTATTGTCCTTTTTATATATTGGTGGGTTCTACTTACTAAAATGTTGTCAGGTATTTTTCTGTTCCTAGGTGACATTTGTCTTTAGTTTTTTTTTTCTTTTAATCCTTTTTTCGGATTTTGGTGATCAGTTAATGTTGGCCTCAAAAAACATGTTAGGAGTATTTGTCTTCTTTAATAGGCATTTTTTAAATAATTGGTATTATTTCTTCATTAAATATTTGATAGGATTTCCCAGTGAAGCCATTAGTGCCTGGTGTTTTCTTTATTTCTATCTTTTAAAAAATACTTTACTATTTTAAAGCAATTTTAGATTTATAACAATATTGTTGGGAAGGTGCAGAGGTTTTCCATATATGCCCTGCCAACGCAAATGCATAGCCTTCCCCTTTATAAACATCACTCACCTTGCTGTGAAATGTGTAAGCCTGATGATTCACAGACCTGTAACCCTGAGGAAAATAATACATTATATGTTAATTTAAAAAAAATTGATGGCTACCAGAGAGGAGATGGGTGGGGGGATGGGTTAAATAGGTGATGGGAATTAAGGAGTGTGCTTATGTGTTGAGCACTGGGTGTTGTATGGAAGTGATGAATCACTAAATTCTACACCTGAACGTGATATTATACTGAATGTTAACTAACTGAAATTTAAATAAAAACTTGGAAGAAAAAAATAAATAAAATAAAAATTTTAGGTACATGTTGCTACTTTACTTAATCTGAAAGTTTGTAGTGATCCATATTTCCACCAAAAATATATGATTACCCATTTATCTGTAAAAGAAACAAACAAAAAAATCACTCACCAGAATGATGTGTGTGTGTGTGTATTTTTTTTTTTTTACCAAGGGTGAGCCTATATTGGCAGTGTACTATTCTGTGAGATATTGTAATTGTGAATACACAGAATAAAACTGTCGATTAAATTGTCAAAACTCATTGAACTTTACAGAACTAAGAGTAAACTCAAATGCATATAAATTGTTTTAAAATATTTTATTTATTTATTTGAGAGAGAGAGCACACACGCAAGCATGAGTGGGAGGAGGGGCACAGGGGAGTAGGGGCAAGCAGACTCCTCGCTGAGCAGGCAGCCCAACTTGGAGCTGGATCACAGGACCCCAGGATATTACCTGAGCTGAAGGCACACACTTAACTGACTGAGCCACCCAGACACCCCTAATGTATATAAATTTTGAAAGTCATTTAGGAGATTGGATGATCCCAAGATAAAATACATAATGTGACAAAATAACCATATTGCAAATGTATGAAGCAACCTCACCATAGGGGGGTGGTTAGAAGAATTAGCTAAGTAACTTTGGAAATGAGTGGATTCTGTAAAACTAAAAGAAAAAAGAACTATAAATAAAAATTGTACCCAATTTGATAAATTTGGTCCCCATGCTGGTACATGTAGAAATTCTAAAACCACTTTACATGTATACTGGAATTAAACCATTAAGTAAATGGTTGTTTGATGATGGGAGCCAGATTTCTCAATGTTGGAGTAAAGGAAGGGAAGGAGGCCAGAATGATCCATGTGATAAAAGATTAGAGTTGGAGACCTCAGTATGAGTCATGCTTAGCTTAATATAGTTACAGATTATTACATATAGGAATATTTATAGATCTGTATATATACCTGGATTAGTATATATAATCATAATTTCTTGTTTTGTCAGCTGAATGTCCTAGAAGCAATGACACCCCAGTAGCAATGAAAACATCTAGTGCCTAGATCTTGGTTTGTAAGACTATTCTCCAAAGAAAGGAAACAGGGTTCCTGAGAAAAATAACTAATTCTAGGACTAGTGCACAGAATATACGAGATAAACCTGGGAGATCCCATAGTGACAGTAATAAAGAACATGTTAAACAAACATAGGGAAAAAACACAGTAAATTATGAGGCTATGTCAAAAGGACATAGGAGCCAACTGAAATGGCCAAAGTTGGAACAACTTGAACAACTAACTAAATTAGTATTGAATTATAACCCAAAGTATAAAATAAATATCCATGAGTCCATAGTCACATAAATGGTTGAATAAATAAATTTGGAGGAGTATAAACAAATCTCTCATGTAGAAAATTTCCAAATAATTTATGTAAATGATCTACCCTTAAGGATTTGGCCATAACTCTACACTCTGAAATAAGTAAGACCTAAATAAATGCAGAGGCAGACTGTGTGAGTTGTGCATAGTGACTTTCTTTAAAGAAATTACTATAAAGTAATTTTATAATGGAAAAAATTCACAAACACTACCTCATCTGGTTATCAAGGTTAACATAAATATTGATAAGTCATGTTGTCAGTATGTAACAATGATATAATGCGATGCGAACGGCATTTTACATCTGTGGTTGAACTCCCAAAAACTTAATTTAATTATGAGGAAAAAGTCTGACAAATGCCAATTGAAGAACATTTTACAAAGTACCTAACCAGTATTCCTCAAAACTGTAAAGATCATCAAAAGTAAAGAAAGTCTGAGAAACTATTACAACCAAGAGAGGCCTAAGTGGGCACGACCAGTAAATGAAATGTGGCATCCTGAATAGGACTCTAGAGGTAAAAAAGGACATTAGGGAAAACTGAGGAAATCTGAGTAAAGTATAAACTTTTGTTATTAATAATAGATCAATATTGGTTCATTAATTTTGACAAATATACAATACTAATGCAAATTCAGAATCCCACTTCTTGGTATTGATGCTGAGTAAAATAAGTCAGTCACAAAAAGGCAAATACTGCATGATTCCACCTTAGTGAGGTATCTAAAGTAGTCAAGCTAATAGAAACAGAGAGAGTAGTGGTTGCCAGGAAAAGGACGGAGAGGGGAAATGGGGAATTGTCATTTAATGAGTATAGAGTTTCAGTCATGCAAGATGGAAAAGTTCTAGAGATCTGTTATGCAATAATGTACATACAGTTGACAATACTGAAATGTACACTTAAAAATCAAGAGGCGTTTTTATCTTACAAAGCAAATATGGTTCAATTCACTTTAACTTAAAAATGAAGGGACGCCTGGGTGGCTCAGTTGGTTAAGCGGCTGCCTTCGGCTCGGGTCGTGATTCCAGCGTCCTGGGATCGAGTCCCACATCGGGCTCCTTGCTCGGCGGGGAGCCTGCTCCTCCCTCTGCCTCTGCCTGTCTCTCTGTCTGCCTGTGCTCGCTCTCTCTCTCTCTCTCTAACTAATACATAAATAAAATCTTTAAAAAAAAATGAATACATGTGCTATTATTTTATGGGAGAAAGGTATGATGTGTTTTCAAAGTAAATAAAGGCTAGGCAATCAGAAATCTGTCATTTAATATGTATTGACTATTTCATATGGGTCATATGCCTGATTAAGTTCTAGGTATAAACGATAAAAGGCCCAGGACCTACCCTGAAAGAGTATAGTTTAATGGGAAAACCAGATAAGGAAACAGTAATAGTACCATGTGGCAAGTGCTATGATAGAGGAATGCGGGATTCATTGAAAGTGAAAAGGAGGACATCCCAACACAGGCTTAGGGAAAACTTTCTAGAGGAGGTGATACTTGACTTGAATCTTAAAGTATTTGCAGGTGGAGAATGGTAGAATGGAATGCCAGACAGTGAGGACAGCATGTGTGAGGTCACAGAAGTATGAAATACTATATAGATCAGATGACAACTGAAATAATATGTGTCAAGGAGTGTGTGGAGAATAAGTCTAGAGAAATTCAGGAAAGTGGATGAATATGGGAAACTCTGAAAGAGGTTGGTAGTTTTTTATGGGGTTGACTTTTGAGCATAATAGCTAGAAATTAAGATGACCTAGTTTAAGAAACACTGAGGTAAAGATATCTATGTGTGTGACTCAGCTAAGAAATCATAGTTATATATCTCACTAACCATGTAAATAGAATTAATGTGCTACCAAGCATAGAGTCATAGTAAGGATATTTAATTTTACCTCTGCTTGTGGATAGAGCTTATAATGTTCATTGAAAATGAATGGGACAAAGAAATGAGTGCAGAAGCACAAGGGAAATTTTTTATAAAAGAAATGGAAGTGTGTTGGATGGCAAAAAGCCAATGGTGGTTTATTAGTTATAAGTAAGTATTTTGGAAAGGAAAAGCAGAAAAAAAGATGACAAAGTAAAATAGAAGTAAAAAAAAATGACAATCAAAGATGAAGACAGAGCAATTATAATTAAAATTAAGATAGACAATGATTTTAAAATACTCTCAGGCAAGGTCAAGAGAGGAGACAACAGGGACTCTAAGAGATGAAAAAAAATTAATAGAATGTAAAGAAGGACGTCATGGATGGATACATTAATTCTTTGTGCAGAAATATGTAATTCACAGAGCAAGAGAACTACCAGATGTCATAAAAAGATAAATTTGCTAAGCTAAGAAGAAATAGATAAGAGAATCAATATTATACCAGAATAGATAACCAGAAGGTAAAACAATCATTTTTGAAAAATTGTTTTGTGATATGTGTTTAAAAGCAGAATTACTTCCTTAATTAAGGTGTTGAGTTGAAATAGTGTTAGTATAATTAAGTATACTCTATTATAATAATTATTTTGAATTTGATCAATACAGTCTGTCATGGAGGGCAGAATATATATCAATGTGTTTGAGTCAAACATCAACAAATGGTTTTGAACATCATTGATCAAGATCTTCAGTCTGAAGTTAAAAATAATCTCCCTTTAAGCAAAGAGGATTTCAGTTGTTCTGTTGAATAGAAATTAAATACAGAAGATAACTGTTGAAATTTATTTAAACTGACAATACTATAATAGATTTACTTACTTTGTACAAAGTGTTTGGTTTTATTTACTCTTCTCCAAAAATTAGTTTTTACCTTAAATCTAAGATTAAACTTAGAGAGAGTTGTTACTTGTAATTCATTATACAATAACTTTGGTATTGTGTCTAACATTTTAAGAGCATATGATTGAAGTATAAGTGGATTTTTTACTGCTCAATAGTGCTAGAAAGCTACGATTATTGAACATAGGTTAATAATAAAATATAGCAAAAGAGTTATGTGTTTTTATGCTATCAAAAATGTTGGTCCTTAATATCTCAAAGAAAAATCAATGAAAAGTTTATTTGAGGAGATAAATTTACCTGCATATGACATATACTATTGTTCCCCTTTTAAGTGAATGACATTAAAAGAACATAATTATATGCTATACTTTATGTGTCCATGATTTTTGATAAGTGGTTTTCAATGAAAAATTTTGAATATCACTTTGGTGCAGTGGATGTAGAGAGCTATACAGTGCTGAATTGGTCCGATTCAGTATGTGTTAATCATACTGGTAAAGCCTATGCTGGAGAAACAGATAAAACCCCATCGGTTCAGTCAGTCTCAGTGACTTACCACAGTAGTTTATTTCTTACTCACACTACAGTCCAATTCTGGTTAGGTAGCTCTCCTCCATCAGTACACAATGTGCCCTCTAAGGTTGCCCTGACATGGAAAGAGAAGTCTGGTTTTTAACTGCCTCAGTCTGGATATGTCACATTCACTTTTGCTCACAGTCCATTAGGCTAGAGTTGTTTCTATGGCACCAAACTAAATATAAAGCGGCTGGAACTTGTAGTGGAGCTTGTGGAATATTTGGTAAGCACCAGCTCTCTCCACCTTTCAAGGTGTTATATTCAATTCAAGGAGACTAGACAGACCCCCACCAAAACTCAGTGTGGATGTCAAGACTAATGATGTCACACATCCACCACAAGCATGTGAAGACATTTATTATCCATATATTGAGGCTTTTGGAGGAGCAGGGCAGGGTCCCAAGCAGGTCTGAAAATGGCTTGGGTGGCCTGAGAGTGGGAGCAAGTAGCCCTGAACTTTGTTGTGGCAAGGGAGGGGACCGGTATGCTTTCTTACCAGTCTTTTCTGGAAAGGGGCCAGGAAGAGAAGCAGGAGGTAGGGTTTGAAAGCTGTCAGCATTCAAACAACATAAATGGAGTATGGCTCTCTATTACACAAAGGAATGGATTATCTCATACTTTCTCCTCATTATTAATTTTAAAACAATTCTAAAATCATTCTTAAGGACAATTTATGTCCTGTGCTTAGGTACTCTTAACATATGTTTATCATTTGGATCAATCCTCTACACTCAAGTAATTCATATTTCATTGTTTCAGTTTCTGCCCTGTCTTATCCTTCTCAGCAAGAGCCACCAGTGGTCTTTATTTGCAAGATGATCTTCTAAACCAATCCTGACCAGGACATAGAGTTTATATCAGAAACTTCAGCTCACTATTTGAGGAATCACAATTAGTCATAGATTCAACTTTTGGTTTGTCAGGAAGAACACTGGGTACTCACGTGTTCATTGAATCACAGAATTTCTCCACTTCCTACTTGGATCCTACTTCCTAAATATTTTGTAGTTTGGGTCACCTTTCTGGTTGTCTAGTGTTGCTATCCTTTCATTTTTTGCCTGGACTAAAGCAACAACCATATGTCTCATCTTGCTGAATAAACTCTGAGTCCCTGTCCAGTTCACTTTCTATATAGCTAGCCTCACTAGCTCTCTGCTCTAAACATTGGCATGCCTTATATTTGAATTACTAACAGCCATCTCAAAATCTTGGACAGAGTAAGTACACCATGAAAGTTTGCTCAGAAACCTCACATATTATGTCTAGGAATTTGGTCTTTGTCCTAGAGAAATAGTAAATCATGAGTACATTGTAATTAAAGAGCAGTGTGGGAAAGCGTGTACTTTTGAAAAACTACTCTGGGAATAGCAGTTGGAGTAGGGGGTGACCAGTCAAATTAGCACAGAATTAGTGGACTGCTATGATAATTTGAGAAGAGAGGGCATGATTGGGTTTTAGAAGCAGAATTGGTTACAAATTAATTTGGGAGGTCCCATAGACAGCTATAAAACAACTTCAGAGTTTTTAATGTGAGTAACCAGGATGACAATATTCCCAAACATTAGGGAAGAAATTATGTCACTAGACAAATTCTCATTATGCTTATTCTTTAACTATCTTGCTAGGTATATATAAACACTAAGCCATCTTCTTTCATAAGTGGTATGGTCAATATTTCTTTCTAGCACTTTAATGATGTTGGAGAATATTTTGTTGTAATACAAAACTCTATGATCTGTAATATAGTTCAGAGATGTACCATGCCAGGAAAAAAGCAAGTTGTATTTCTGAGTAGGCCAAAATGGACAAAATTGTGGTTCTTTTCAAGTTTGTTTATTTTGGTTTTTTTTTAAAGATTTTATTTATTTGACAGAGAAAGACACAGCAAGAGAGGGAACACAAGCAGGGAGAGTGGGAGAGGGAGAAGTAGACTTCCCGCTAAGCAGGGAGCCTGATGTAGGGCTTGATCCCAAGACCCTGGGATCATGACCTGAGCCAAAGGCAGACGCTTAACCATTGGGCCACCCAGGCACCCCCTTTTCAAGTTTTTTTTAAAAACTACTATTAATTTATGTATATCACTAGATTGAGAACAGTGCAAATATTAGATTTAAGAGGCTTAATTCTCCTTTCATGGTAATTGTTAAAGAAGTTCTAATATTAAGAAAAAAGTATGATTTTAAAAAATCACTAATGGAAGTATCATAAGCCATTTTGAAGGAAATAAGTTGGTTATATAAAACATACTTAGTTATTCAGAATCATGGTTCATGTCAGACTTAGAATTTTGTCTAGATGATCAGCCTTCAGTGAAAATAATGGGTTTTTACTCAGTGTGGACTTTCAAATGAAGATGTTGGGTTGACCACATTAAAATCATGGTAAAAGAATTTTGAAAATATAAATGCAAATGTCCAGGAACAAGGATACCAAGAGAGGGAATATCAGCAAGCAGGCATTTTCAACACATTCTGGAGAGACAGAAAAAAATGGAGGAGAGGTAATGTATAGAGAAGACCTCAAGGAGGAAGAGCCAGTTTACTTCATGGAGGCCAAGAGAGACTTAGTGGCACCAAGTAAAGCAGAGAGGGAGAGTTGCAAGAGAAAACACAGGTAGTACACTGAAAATCTACATGCCTGACAGTTGACTTCCATCCTCACCTTTGTACACAGAAAGCTCATCATTGTTGGAGCCAGTTTTTAAAACTAGGCCGTGTATTTCCAGAGGTCATATGCTTATCACCTTTCAGTTTTTTGCTTTGTTTTATTTACTGAGGTTATTTATTTGGACCACTTCTAGTTTCTGTTCCATGTCTCTAAGTTAGAGACACTTTTCTTATGACACTTTTGTGAAGAATAAATGAGATAATATACATGAAACATTTAGCGTAGTGTCTGGCTTATAGGAAATGATATATGATGAATTTAGGGGGAGTGTCTTAAAAGATTTATTTTTCTTAATTTTTAAAGTAATCTCTATGCCCATTGTGGGGTTCAAATTCACAACCTTGAAATCAAGAGTTGTATACTCTATTGACTGCATCAGCCAGGTGCCCCTATTTTTAAAAAATTTTTTTATTGAAATATGGTTGACATACAATATTATATTACTTTCAAGTTTACAACATAGTGATTTCAAAATTCTATACATTACACAGTGCTTACCATGATAAGTGTTGTCACCAATGTTTTTTTTAAGATTTTATTTATTTTTTTTCGGAGAGAGAATGAGAAAGAGAGAGAAAGAGCATATACATGCACACATGAGAGCATGAGCAGGGTGGGGAAGAGGAAAAGGGAGAAGCAGACACTCCACTGAGCAGGAAACCTGACACAGGGCTTGATCCCAGGACCCTGAGATCATGACCTGAGCCGAAGGCAGACACTTAACTGACTGAACCACCCAGGTACCCAATCATCATACAATGCTATTATGATATTGAGTATGCTTCCTGTGCTGTACTTTCATCTCCATGACTTTTTTATTCTATATCTGGAAGTTTACACCTCTCCATCCTCTTCACCTATTTTGCCCATCTCCCACCTCCCTTCCCTCATTGTTTACAGTAGCCAAAGTATAGAAGCAACCTAAGTGTCCATCAATAGATGAATGGATAAAGAAGACATGGTATATAGACACAATAGAATATTACTCAGCCATAAAAATAAAATCTTGTCATTTGTGACAACACAGATGTATCCAGAGGGTATTATGCTAAGTAAAATAAGAGAAGAACAAATACCATATGCCTTCACTTATATGTGGAATCTAAAAAACAAAACAAATAAATAAAGAAATAAAAAAGCAGATGCATAAATATGGAGCTATTTTTTGTTCTATGCTTTCATAAAACAAGAAGTTGCTATTAAAAATGATCAGCATAAAGGAAAGACCTTGAAAATGTGGTAACAAATTTTAAAAACTAAATTCAACAGAAGAGTTAGAGAGAAAGCTAAGGATTCTCCCAGAAGTTAATACAAATAGACAAAGACATGGGAAATAGAAAAGAAAAGAATCACGCCAGTCAGTCCAATATCCAACTAGTAGGAGTTCCATAAAGAGACAACATAAAAAATGGAAAGAAGGAAATTATCCAAAACATTTTTTTAACTTCTTGGGGTTAAGTCTCCAGACTGAAAGAGCCCATTTGAATAATCAGCAAATGAAAGAAAGACCCATAAAAAGCCTCATGGCGAAACTTGAGTACAAGGGGGACAAATTAAGAGAGGACAGAAAAGGTCACATCACAAAGGAGAGGCATCAAATGTCATTAGATTTCTCCCAAGCAGCACCAGATGCTAGCAGACTAAGATGTGAATGCCTTCAAAGTTCTGAGGGAAAATGAAATTTGACTTAGATTTCTGTACTCATCCAAACTCACATTCAAGTACGAGGACCAATAAAAAAAAAGTTTCAGAAATTTGAGGACTCACAGATTCATCTCTCTTGTACCCTTCCTTGGGATGGAGCTAGAAAATGTGCTCCAACATGCCAAGAGAGTCTAGCAAAAACAAGACATGGAGTTCAAGCAACAGTGGACACAGAATAAAGTATCAATGAAGAGAAGCCCAGAATGACCGCTGTGCAGCAGACCTAAAACACAACAGGGGAACCAAACCTTACACAATTGTAAGTACAGTAGTTTGGAAAGTAAACTGCTTTTGTGTTCTTCAGTTCTGGCTTTAAATAATAAAACGTATGTGATTACTATAGAAAAACAGATAAAGAAGGAAACACAAACTGGTTTTTTGGTGGATAAGAAATCTAGTTTCAAGTATATTATTTGAAGTTACACAGGTGACTTTAAAGAGAGGGACTTAGAAAGTATTGATAAGTATTGCAAAGGAAAATAGAGGATATAAATGTACTAAGTTTCATTTATCAAAAGAGGAAGTTGATGAATGATGTTGAAAGTTGATACATCCGTAAATATCAATTTAAGTTACATTTTGAGATTTGGAGGTAAGCACCAAAAACCATTTTTTTAGGAAGTTTTAAATCAGGGCACCTAGGTGGCTCAGTCTGTCAGTCGTGACTTTGACTCAGGTCATGATCCAGGATTCTGGGATGGAGCTTCCAGCTCAAAAGGGAGTCTGCTTCTCCCTCCCCCTCTGCCTGGCCCTGCCCCTGCCCCTCCCCTTTCTCTCTCCACAGGCGCATGTGCGCTTGCAAATAAAAAAAATCTTTTTTTTTTTTAAAGAAAGTTTTAAATTGATAAATAGTAGGGCTGTGGATGGCAAAATCTTGAGGAGGAGACTCTTGCTCTTTATTCATTGAAAATATTTTTGTACAATTTGATTAATTTTTTTTTACCCTGGCATGTATTATTTCACAAAAATAAAAAAATATATTTATTATACTCTCTGACTACACGTGTAGAAGCATATTCATTGTTAAAATTTGAAAAATACAAAAAAACAAAAACGAAAACCATTAACAAAGAGATGTGTTAAGGATTGAACGGTGTCCCCTCAAAATTTGTATGTTGAATTCTTAACATTCAGTACCTCAGAATGTGACCTTATTTACAGATAGGGTCTTTACAGAGGTAATTGGGTTAAGGTAAGGTCATGAGAGTGAGTTCTAATGAATATGATTGATGTACTTACACAGAGACACACATAGAGGAAAGATATGTGAATTCACAGAGAGAAGACAACCCTCTATAAGAGAGAGGCCTGGAGCAGATTCTCCCTCATGGTTCTCACAAGGAATTATCCCTGTTAACACCTGGATTTCAGATTTCTGGCCTCCAGAACTGAGAAAACAAATTTCTGTTTTTTAAGCCACCCAGTCTATGCTATTTTATTATGGCAGCTTGTGCTAAGACAAAAGCTACAGTGGGAATGTTTCAGTTCTCTAAGATACTGGATTATTTTTTATTATTAATTCTTAGGAGTGTAATTGACATGTGTATTAATGCTTTTAGGGCTTTTCAACAAATAAATTGCCTGTTTTCCCTCGAAATAGTAGCTATTTATACTTCCACCAGAAACATATGCCTTCAAGCTTACAATGCTGATTTAAATTTGCCATTCTATAGATTTGAGAGGAAGTTGGTGAGTTAAATGTCTTAGTTCCCATCTTGACTGGAATTTCCAAGGAATAAGCATATTTTTTATGTTTTATTAGGTAATCATTTATTCACCGCCTACAATCAATACACCCCTAAAATACATTTATTTAAAAGATCTTCAGAAAATGTTAGGAAAATCTAAACTAATGAGGAAGACACGCATCACAAGTTGATACATAAGCCATATTTAATGGCCACACAAATTCATATGTAACTCAGGTTAGTTATAATTGTGACTAGCATTCATCATATCCTAATCTCATTCTAGGGAAACTAGAGAGATCACATAGTACAGATCTAGAAGAGAAACATTGCTAAATTTCCCTGGCTTTTAAAACTCATTCAAATTGATCATATTTAATTACCAATTATCTTCCTAATGGGATGGGTAGTTTCTATGTAAGAAGTAGATGTGGGGGGTATCTGGGTGGCTCAGTCGATTAGTCATCCCACTCTTGATTTTGGCTCAAGTCATGATCTCAGGGTCATGAGATCAAGCCCCACATAGGGCTCAGTACAGTCTGCTTGGGATTCTCTCTCCCCTCCCTTTACTCTCTCTCTCTCTTTCTCTCTTAAAATAAAAAATAAAGAAAATCTTAAAAACAATGAATCTTAGAACACTACATCAAAAACTAATGGTGTACTGTGTGGTGACTAACATAACACAATAAAAAAAGAAAAAGAAAATAAAAACTGTATGGTGACTGACATAACACAAGAAAAAAAATTTTTTTAAATGATTTTTTTGTAAAAAAAAAAAAAAAGTAAAAAGTACATGTGGCAAGTCATTTCACTGCTCTAGGACTCAGTTTCCTCACCGCTCATTCTTTCACTGTTTTCAAGCTCCTCCCAACCTTTATAACAGATCTCGTAAGCAGTAAAACAGTTGATAATTTCAGCTTTTTCTTCTACAAAAATAAGGCTATTTAAAAAAAAATAGTGGAAGGCAGTACTGATATATCAAAGTACCGATAAAGAAATATTTGAGTGTGCCTGGGTGGCACAGTCATTTAAGTGCCTGAATCTTGGTTTCTGCTCAGGTTGTGATCTCAGGATCATGAGATCTAGGCCTGTGTTGGACTCCCCACTCAGCATGGAATCTGCTAAAATTTCTCTCTACCCTTCCACCCATGCATGCACACACAAACACATACATGTTTGTTCTTCCTATAGAAATTAATTCTGGGTACTGGATTACATTAGGTTTTCATTTCAAACAGATACAAGCTAGAAAAATGCTTCCTTAAAGCATTTATTCTGGCCATCAATCACTATTAATAACAGTTTCACCCCTTTGCAGGTATCACCAGATTTAAATTTGTATTCCTGAATTATAAAATCTAGATCTTAGGGACACCTGGGTGGTTCAGTGGGTTAAGCCTCTGCGGTCAGCTCAGGTCATGATCTCAGGGTCCTGGGATGGAGCCTCACTTCGGGCCCTCTGCTCATCAGGGAGACTGCTTCCCCTCTCTCTCTGCCTGCCTCTCTGCCTACTTGTGATCTCTCTCTGTGTCAAATAAATAAATAAAATCTTAAAAAAAAATCTAGATCTTAATTAGCTAGAAAATTTCCATTCAGTTTCCTAGTGTACATTTGTATCCTGAGTACATTTTTATTATTTCATATATGTAGTGTTAGTAGTTGAGATAATAGGGTTTGAGGTTTTCAGACTGGTTAAGAACCCAGCTCTGTCACTAGCTTTATGAACTTGTATAAGCTTTATAAACATTATTTGGCTCAGTTTCTCATTTTAAAAATAATAATAATAATAATAATAACAACAGTAACTACTTTCTATGGTTATAGATTAATATATAAATTAATATAAAGTTCTTAAAATAGTGCTTGGAACATTATATAACTTGAGCTATCATTCTTGTTATTATTATCATTATCAATATCTAGGTTTTTTAAAAGGTAAAAAGCAAAGACTTGATCCTTTTGGCCTTGCAAGCCACCTTTTGGCCTTGCAAGCCATCTTTGAAAGTGTATAATTCTTCATTTTAAAGGTAATTATACCACTTGCAACATTTCTCTCATTGCAAATGCAAGCATCTGGGGTTTCATTACTCTCTCCCTTCTGTAGTGATCCCACTTGGGGATTGGAAATATCTTGGGAAAACAGTGTTTCTTGAGATGTTAATGTGTGTTCTTGGGAATGGAGGAAATGTTCTGTGCTCAAATAAGTTTTGGAATGCTGAAGAAACAAAATTAGAAGAATATTTTATCACAGGGTTTTAAAAAGGGTTGTTATGTGCAGTGTTTCCAATACCTTTGGAACCAAACTAGGAAATGCTACCTTGGGTAACAAATGGGTGCCAACAATTTAGAGTCTCAGGGTATGTTTTTAATGTTAATATTCATATCACTCAATAATTTTATTTTTTTATTTTTTATTTATTTTTTATTTTTTATTTATTTGACAGAGATCACAAGTAGGCAGAGAGACAGGCAGAGAGAGAGGAAGGGAAGCAGGCTCTCTGCAGAGCAGAAAACCTGATGCAGGGCTTGATCCCAGGACACTGGGATCATGACCTGAGCCGAAGGCAGAGGCTTTAACCCACTGAGCCACCCAGGTGCCCCAATTTTTTTTTAAAGATTTTATTTATGTGTGAGAGAGAGAGTGAGCACACACAAACAGGGGGAGTGGCAGGCAGAGGGAGAAGCAGGCTCTCCACTGAGCAGAGAGCCCGACATGGGGCTCAATGTCAGGACCCTGGGATTATGACCTGAGCTGAAGGCAGATGCTTAACTGACTGAGCCACCCAGGCATCCTTCACTCAATAATTTTTTGTTGTTGTTGTTGTTTTTAAGATTTTTTTTTTAGGATTTTATTTATTTATTAGAGAGAGAGCGAGCAAGCACAGGCAGACAGAGAGGCAGGCAGAGGCAGAGGGAGAAGCAGGCTCCCTGCTGAGCAAGGAGCCCGATGTGGGACTCGATCCCAGGAGGCTGGGATCATGACCTGAGCCGAAGGCAGCCACTTAACCAACTGAGCCACCCAGGCGTCCCCTTCACTCAATAATTTTAATTGCATTTTAGTATCAGTTGATTAAGAAAATACTTGACAGGAAGATATCACTATTCAAATAACATGGTTAAATTTATTTATATTTTCCTCAAAATATCAATGTTCATTTTAAACATAGTAGTATCAATTTTTTAAATGAATGATCATGTGAATGATTCATTCATTTTGCAGAACCATTTCTTAGAACCCTCGTGGGTTTTAGGATTTGTGCCAACTGCCAATTACCAGCCTTATGGCCCAAGGCCCGAGAACCAATATTTCTCAACCCTCACTCTACACTTGGAATCATCCTGGAAGCTTTAAAAAATTCAGTTTAGGGACGCCTGGGTGGCTCAGTTGGTTAAGCGGCTGCCTCCGGCTCAGGTCATGATCCCAGCATCCTGGGATTGAGTCCCACATCGGGCTCCTTGCTCAGCAGTGAGCCTGCTTCTCCCTCTGCCTCTGCCTGCCACTCTGTCTGCCTGTGCTCGCTCCTGTGCTCTCTGACAAATAAATAAATAAAATCTTTAAGAAAAAATTCAGTTTAGATGCCTAGATATTACCCATAGATACCTGTGTCTGTGTGATCTCAGGGGGCCTTGGCATTACTTTCTTTACCAGGTCTGCAGGTCATTTCAATGTGCAGGCACAGCACAACATTACTGGTTCTAGGTGTTAGTGAAGCAAATAAGATCAGGTACCTGTTTCATACTGAGAACAACATACAGGATGTTGCAGATCTAACATAAATTTTAGAAGATGCTTTAATATATGGTCCTTACTGAAGAGCTTCTATTGCAGGAGAAGGAAAGAGGCTCAGGAGTAAAAATGTATCATTGATAATCAAAATATGTACCTTGAGAATTCAGAGATCTGCTATATCCTAGAATATATTGCCTGCTAACCAAAAGAATACCTATGTAAACCACAACATACATAGTTCCATAGGCTTCTCTTTTGTATCAAGTTGTGTTATAAATTTATTAGAAAAGCGGTTTTGCTCTTCATTCCATGTTGCCTGGCTCTGCTTTTCCCAGATATTTGTAAATGTGTCTTAGTTGCTTTGAATGAATGAATATTCTTTAATTCTTATTTTAACACTTCTGTGTTACTTGATCTTAGACAACTCTTTTTTAAGACTGTTTTATTAAGGGCGCCTGGGTGGCTCAGTGGGTTAAGCCTCTGCCTTCAGGTCAGGTCATGATCTCAGGGTCCTGAGGTCGATTCCGCATTGGGCTCTCTGCTCGGCAGGGAGCCTGTTTCCTCCTCTCTCTGCCTGCCTCTCTGCCTGCTTGTGATCTCTGTCTGTCAAATAAATAAACAAAATCTTTTTTAAAAAAAAGACTGTTTTACTAAGGCATGATTGACATACAATTAACTGCACATATTTAAAATATATATGTTAAGTTGGACTGCATCTACACCCATCAAGAAGCCATACTGGCCAACTCTTTACTTTCTTGCTTTTTTCTTTCTTTTTTGAGAGAGAGAGAGAATGTACAAGTGGGGAGAGGAGCAGAGGGAGAGAATCTCAAGCAGACTCTACACTGAGTCTGAAGCTGGATGTGGGGCTCTATCTTACAACCTTGAGATCATGACATGAGCCAAAATCAAGAGTCACTTAACCAACTGAGCCACCCAGGCACCCCTCCTTCCTTGCTTTCTTGATATAGCTCTCTTCATTTTCTTCCTGCATCTTGGCCACTTCTTTTTCATTCTACTACACAGTATCATTTCTTTCCCCTCTACCTTAAATATTGGTGTTCTCTAGGGATGATGCATTCACTTCAAGTATATGTTTAAGCAATTAGAGTATATATGTTTAAAGTACTGTATTAGCATGCAAGTGTTGCCATAACAAAGTAGCACAGACCGGGTTACTTAAACAAGAGACATTTATTTTCTCACAGTTCTAGAGCCTAGAAGTCTAGATCAAGATACTGTCAGGGTTGTTACCTCTTTTTTTTTTTTTTTAAAGTAGGCTCCATGTCCAGCCTGGGACCCAACAGGGAGCTTAACTCATGACCTTGAGATCAAGATCCAAGCTGAGATCAAGAGTTGGAAGCTTAACTGGATGAGCTACCCAAGTGGCCCAGGGTTGTTACCTTCAAAAGCCTCTTCCCTTGGCTTGCAGATGGCCACCTTCTTGCTGTCTTCACATGGTCACCCCTTGGTCTCTGTGTCCTAATCTCCACTCCTTGTAAACATATCAGTTGTATTAGATCAAATCCCACCCATATGACTTCATTTTAACTGAATTACCTCTTTGAAGGCCCTATATCCAAATGCAGCCACATTTTGTGGTACTGAGGATTGGAATTTCAACATATGAAATGTGTAGGGACAAAATTCAGCCCCCAACAGGCACTATGATAGGAATATGCATGCATATTGTAAGAAGTTTTCCAGATTGAGTCAATGTTAAATGGAGTCCTGGAAAATGAAAAGGAATTAACTAAAGAACAATAAGAGGGAGGAATTGGGGAAATAGAAAAGTAATATTAGGTAGAAGGAATAGCATATACACCAGCACTTTTGGAATACTATAAGTAATACATTATAGCTAGAACATAAAGATCAAGGGGATATGTGGCTGTTAAATAAGCAGTTAGATATACATGTCTGGAGACATTTTCTTTCCTTAGTCCTCTTCCCATCCCTTATTCTTCCAGATTTACTTCATCTACCCCAGTTGTTTCCACTATACTAATAATACCTACTTTTCTAGATCTCTCTCAAACCTGTCTATTAAACTCCAGAAGCTTCAGTCAACTGCATTGGGGAGGTCACTTTTTAGATGTCCTACAGGAACCTCAAACTGAAAACTACAATGTTAAAAAGGTCTTTCTCTCTCTTCAAATCTGTTCCATCTTGAGAATTCCTTTTCTTATCAAATGATACTCCTTTTTTTAGTTATTAAGGTTTTTATTTTAATTTCAGTATAGTTAACATCCAGTCTCATATTAGTTTCAGGTATACAATAGAGTGATTCAATAATTCCATACATTACTCAATGCTCATTAGAACAGGTGCACTCCTTAATCCCCACCACCTATTCCACCCATCCCCCATTCGTCTCCCCTTTGGTAAACATCAGTTTCTTCTCTATAGTTAAGAGTCTATTTCTTGGTTTGCCTCTCTCTGTCTTTTTTTTTCCCTTTGCTCATTTTTTCTGTTTCTTAAATTTCACATATGAGTGAAATCATATGGTATTTTTCTTTCTCCGACTGACTGACTTCACTTAGCATTATACTCTCTAGCTCCAACTAAGTTGTTGCAAATGGCGAGATTTCATTCTTTTTTATGGCTGTAACATATAGATAGATAGATAGATAGATAGATAGATAGATAGATAGATAAATGACATCTTCTTTGTCCATTCATCTATTGATGGGACACTTTGCCTGCTTCTATATCTTGGCTATTTTAAGTAATACTGCCATAAGCATAAGGGTGCTTGCATCCCTCTGAATTAGTATTTTTGTATTCTTTGGGTAAATATCCAGTAGTGTGATTGCTGGATCATAGGGTAGTTCTGTTTTTAACTTTTTGAGGCACCTCCATAAGTTTGCCACAGTGGTTGTGCAAGTTTGCATTCCTACCAACAGCACAGGAGTGTTTCTTTTTCTCCATATCCTGGGCAACATCTGCTGTTTCTTGTGTTGTTGATTTTAGCCATTCTGACAGATGTGAGGTGATTTCTCATTGTAGTTTTGATTTGTGTCTCCCTGATGGTGAATAATGTTGACCATCTTTTCATGTGTCTTTGGCCATCTGGATATCTTCTTTGGAAAAATGTCTGTTCATGCCTTCTGCCCATTTTTAATTAGATTATTTGGGTTTAGGGTGTTGAGTTGTATAAGTTCTTCATGTATTTTGGATACTAACCCTTTATTGGGTGTGTAATTTGCAAATATCTTCTCCCATTCAGTAGGTTACCTTTTATTTTTATTGATTGTTTCCTTTACTGTGCAAAAGCTTTTTATTTTGGTGTAGTTCCAACAGTTTATTTTTGTTTTTATTTCCTTTGCCTCAAGAGACATATCTAGAAAAATGGTGCTAAAGCAGATGTCAGAGAAATTACTGCCTGTGCTTTCTTCTAGGATTTTTATGGCTTCAGGTGTCACATTTGGTCTTTAATCCATTTTTAGTTTATTTTTGTATATGGTGTAAGAAAGTGGTCCCATTAAGCAATATTCTTATTTGCTGAGTAACTAAACTCAGATGTAATCCTAACTACTTATTCTTACCCATTCATTTCTAGCAAATCATTATATCATATGGATTCTACTTATGCTTTTAAATTTACCTCAACTTAGGGGCGCCTGGGTGGCTCAGTTGGTTGAGCAACTGCCTTCAGCTCAGGTCATGAGCCTGGAATCCTGGGATCGAGTCCCGCATCAGGCTCCCAACTCCACGGGGAGTCTGCTTCTCTCTCTGACATTCTCCTCGCTCATATTCTCTCTCACTGTCTCTCTCTCAAATAAATAAATAAAATATTTTTTAAAAATTTTAAAAAAAATTTACCTCAACTTCGCCATCCCAACTTACTGCTGGTCTTCATGTGTCTTTGCCTTTAGGCAAATTAGTTGACTACCAGGTCCAGTGGGGATCTGATTATCATTGACTGAGATTATACATTCCACTAAGGCACAAAGATAAAGAGTTCTAGAGTCTAAATGAGTATATGATGATATGATAATGATGATATTAAAATTCAATTATTGATGACTACCATTTATGAAATGCTCATGATGTGCCAGATATTGTGTTAGATACTTTACAAACACAAATAATTCTTTAAATTGAATAGTATATCTTTTTTGAAGAAGAATGAACTCAAGTCTAGAATTGTTAAATAATGTGCTAAAGGTCATACAGCTAGCTCAGCTGGAATTTAAAGCCAGGTCATCTTGATTTTGAATTCCATCCTTTATTTACCACATAATTATCATTATGTATACAATGTTTCTAATGGGAAAAAATTCCATACCAATGGAAAAACTGCAACAAAAATGTATCTCATTTTAATACTATGATATATTATTGTAATTCTAGAAAAGCGGTAATTTTTTTCTGACCTGAGCCATGATTTCCTACCTACACTATAGAAAATTGCAATCTTAAATTTAGCCAATGAGGCACTATGAAGAAGATAATTTATTTAAGATGAGTAATTTCATAATAAATATGTCAGCCTAAGTGCCTTAAAATTGGAAATTAGTTTTTCCATGATGCAGGAATCTAAATGGAGTATAATATACATAGATGAGGAATAGCAGTTCACAGCCAGGCATCCCCAACTTTCCTGAGAATAGTTTCCCCTTAAATTACTCTTGCAAAAGTCAATAATAGAAGCTATTTGCTGCCAGAAATATATTTAGAGAAACTGCCATTTATTATAATTAAAGTGATTTATTTGCTTGCTAGTTTATTTGGCTGAGGATTTTCTTGAAATTGAGGACAAACTGGAAATGTAATTTACCGATATATACAGTATTACAGCATATTTCATATTCTGAGGCTTTTTAAAGTGTTTTTCAAATATCAGTGGTAAAAATACCCTGTTTACGCTGGATATTGAAAATGTGGGTTATTTAAAGCAGAGCTGGATGTCAGAATTCATTCTAAAGCCAGTTATAACTGGTTCAGGGATGGCCTTAGCAATTTAATAATCACCATTCTTGAAAGAATCAATGAGGAACTAAATTCCATGGGACATCAAGGATTTTTCTATGTTGTTCACTTATCAACTTGAAGAAGGAAATACAGAGATAGTTGTTGCACTGTGTATCCTTTATAAGTGTAGAAATCAAGTTTTGTGGGTTTTTTTTCTATGGATACACGAAGTTTCTATGAATACTGAGTTTGAAACTGGGTGATGCCACTTGTTAGCTATACGAAATTCGGGAAATGCTTTATCTTTCTCAGACTGAGGCTCAGTTCGGTCTTCTCATCTAAAAGTGGGGATAATCATAAACTTTCTTGCAAGTTTGTTGTGACAAAAAAATGACTTAATGTATATAGATTACTTAGCAGAGCATTTGATATATTTTAGTTACTCAGTAGTTGGTCCTCTTACTATAGTCACTGATATTTATCTATTCATCATCCATCTTCTTCTTCCTTGCCTACAGAACCCTAGCTTAGTCAGGTGCCACATGCCTAGCCCCAGAGGATGAATTGTGGTTGGTCTAAGCCAGTGTTCCTCAATGGGCATATCACTGGAATTTTTTTTTAAGATTTTATTTATTTATTTGATAGACAGAGATCACAGGTAGGCAGAGAGGCTGGGAGAGAGAGAGGAGGAAGCAGGCTGTCCACAGAGCAGAGAGCCCGATGCGGGGCTCGATCCCACGACCCTGGGATCGTGACCTGAGCTGAAGGCAGCGGCTTTAACCCACTGAGCCACCCAGGCGCCCCATCACTGGAAATTTGAATGGGGTTTTTCTTGTGTTATTGCCCTTTCAACATTTGTATTGCAAGGGTTCCACAAGTATAAGAAAATGGTGACATTGAATTTTGTAAGGAAGGGGATTGAATCTGTGAGAATATGATATAAAGTTGGAATTCTCAAAGGATCACAAATTCAGTGAAATTGTGAAAAATAACAATACCTATTTATATTCCAAGGGAGATGGGAAGGACACTTGTATATCTCAGTTTGGACTAACTGTAGAATAAGCTTCCCCTATAATTTTTTAATCATGAGCCTGCCCACGTATTAACTTTGAACTTGAATGTTTAATATTCATTTTATCTGGGAACTACCAAGCTGATAAATTAACATTAAAAACTCATAGGAGTCCAGTGATTCTTTCAGGCAGAAGCAAAGGCAAAACTTATCTGGAGAGATACACATTCATACTAGGACATGTAGGGTTTATCTGCTGAAAGAAAATAGGTTGCAACCTAAATTTCAAGGTATGTGAGGAAATAATCCACCACTGAGGAAGAGTCAGCAGTCACAACAAAAAGAAAAATTAAACTCAAAGTAACTTCAAATAGAAGTAAACATGTTTTGGGACGCCTGGGTGGCTCAGTTGGTTAAGCAGCTGCCTTCGGCTCAGGTCATGATCCCAGCGTCCTGGGATCGAGTCCCACATCGGGCTCCTTGCTCGGGAGGAAGCCTGCTTCTCCCTCTGCCTCTGCCTGCCACTCTGTCTGCCTGTGCTTCGCTCTCTCTCCCTGTCTCTCTGACAAATAAATAAATTAAAAAAAAATCTTTAAAAAAAAAAAAGAAGTAAACATGTTTAAAGTGGCAGACTTAAAAGAAGTTATAAGTATGTTCCAAAACAAAGCACAGGAGAAAGAGAAATCCTTTTTAAATAGTATTTTCTTTTAATTTATGTATTTGTTAGAGAGAGAGAGAGCGAGCACAGGCAGAGGCAGAGGGAGAAGCAGGCTCCCTGCTGAGCAAGGAGCCCGATGCGGGACTCGATCCCAGGAAGCTGGGATCATGACCTGAGCCGAAGGCAGCCGCTTAACCAACTGAGCCACCCAGGCGTCCCGAGAAATCCTTTTTAATTTTGACACAAAAAAGTACCAATAACACTTGTAAAAATAATTTTTACTATAATATGTATAGAAATTTTTATAACTCAACAGATTTTTTAAAGCAACAGATTAACAAAAGATGAAGAGATACATTTTTAAAAAATGAAAGCTAGTTCTGAAGAAATCATTTAGAATAAAGTACAGAAGGTTAAAGAGATTACAGTTATGGAGTAGAGATGTAAAGATTCAAAAGAAGAATTCTGACATGTTTAGTAAGGTTTCAAATATTGTGAATATTTGAGGATATCATATTTGAAAACTTTTCACAATTGAAAAAACATTGATTCTCAGACTCAAGAAATACATCAAGTTCCATGCAGTATTAAATAAAAATAAATCCACACCTAGACACAATGAAATGAAATTAGAAGATACCAAGGCATGTTTCTGGAAGCAGGGGAAACAAAAGCAAAAATGAACTATTGGGACTTCATCAAGATAAAAGATTTCTGCAGAGTAAAGAAAACAATCAACAAAACCAAAGGGCATCCCATGGAATGGGAGAAGATATTTGCAAATGACATACCTGGTAAAGGTTTAGTATCCATAGTATATAAAGAATTTACCAAACTCAACACTTAAAAAACAAATAATCCAGTAAAGAAATGGGCAGAAGACATGAATAGACATTTTTCCAAAGAAGGCATGCAGATGACTAACAGACACATGAAAAGATGCTCAATATCACTCATCATCAGAGAAATGCAAATCAAAACTACAATGAGATATCCCCTCACACCTCTCAGAATGGCTAAAGTTGACAATACAGGGAAAACAGATGTTGGTTAGGATGCGGAGAATAGGGAATCCTTTTATACTGTTGGTGGGAAAGCAAACTGGTGCAGCCACTGTGGAAAATAGTATGGAGGTGCTTCAAACTTCAAAAACTCAAAAACAGAACTACCCTATGACCCAGCAATTGCACTACTAGGTATTTAGCCAAAGGACACACACACACACACACACACACACTGGAATATTACTCAGCCATCAAAACAATGAAATCTTGCCATATGCAATGTTATGGATGTAGCTAGAGTGTATTATGCTAAGCAAAATAAGTCAGTGAGAGAAAGTTGAATACCATATAATTTCACTTATACGTGGAATTTAAGAAACAAAACATGAATGTAAGGGAAGGGGAGAAAAAGCAAAGGAGCAAACCGTAAGAGACTCTTAACTGTACAGAACAAACTAAAGGTTGATGGAGGGTTTGGGTGGGTGGGAATGGGCTGAATGGGTGATGGATATTAAGGAGGGTTCTTGTGATGAGCACTGGCTGTTAAATATAAGTGATGAATTGCTAAATTCTACTCCTGAAACCAATATTACACTGTATTTTAACTAACTGGAATTAAAATAAAAACTTGAAACAAAAAAAATAGATGATATCAAAGTCTAAGAGATAATCTTAAACACAAACTCTTATTGAGGAATGATGATTAGACTAACTGTTGACTCTCAATAGCAACAATTCTTGTCAGATGACAATGGAATAGTCTCTTAAACTGTTAGGAGAAAATAGCTGTTGATCTAGAATTTTATACATATATAAATTATAATTCAGGAGTGAGCCAAAATAAATACTTTTGTAGGTAAGGACTGAGAATTTTTCACTGACAGACTATCACTGAAATAGCAAAAGATGACCTTCATGTAGGATAAAATTGAAGCCTGAGAGCAATGAGACACAAGAAGTCATGGTCAAAAGAAATTGTTTATCATTTTTGTTAATCTAAATAAGCATTGACTAAAAAAAGGCAATAATACTAAAAATTACTAAAATATTGTATAAAATAACACATCAGATGTAAGGGTGATTTAATAATTTAAGTTGGTTTTGGTTGGAAATAACCAGTTACTTTACTAAAAGAGTCTTAAACAGTTGGAAATAATTATTATTTTGCATATTATGAAGTCCAGAGGTTGATAGTCCATGAGTTGGTGCAGCAGCTCTTTTATGCAGTTAAGGACATTAGCTTTTTTCCTCATTCTGCTGTCTCTTCTATAGTACATCTCTGCTATTTTTCCTCATGGTCAGAACAATATTCTCACACAAGCACATTCAGAGGCAAAAAGAAAGGAGGCATGGAAAAATATCTTCTCTTGCATCTCCATCTTTTTATCAGGTCAAGCTATCTTTCCAGTAGTCTGAGTACAGAGTTTTCTTGTGAGCCCATTTTCCACAACTGGCACACATATCCCATTGTCCACAACCAATCATTGGCCAAAAGAATGTTCTTTTCCTGTTTCACTTAGACTAACCATGATTTATCACCTGGCATCCTTGAACTTATTTTTTCTCAATATTTGAATAAAACTGTGGTTCTTTAAGCAAGAAAGAAGAGGATAGAATGGCTGTTGTTTAGGCGGCCAAAATTGCTTGCCTAAGTATCCTAAGGTCCTTATAGTGTTCCAGAGGAGGAAAGAAGTGTTGACTAACTTTAGACTTTAGATTAATTAGGCACATTAAAAATTTGGGATGCCTGGGTGACTCAGTTGGTTAAGCGGCTGCCTTCGGCTCAGGTCATGATCCCAGCGTCCTGGGATCGAGTCCCACATCGGGCTCCTTGCTTGGCAGGGAGCCTGCTTCTCCCTCTGCCTCTGCCTGCCTCTCTGCCTGTGCTCTCTCTCTCTCTCTCTCTCTAACAAATAAATAAATAAAATCTTTAAAAAAAAATTTAAGAGTACATGCTTTAGATATAAATAGAACATATAACTTCCAACCCATGGGAAGATAAAAAGAAAGAAAAATACATTTAACCAAATAGTAGGCAGTTAAAGAGACACATAGCACACTAGGCACAGTTTTATAGACAGGAAAAAGTTTTGTACACTAGCTCTATCACTGACTGGCTGCTTACTGGAAAGTTAATTCTCTAAGGTACTTGGTCTTCCTAATGTAAAGTTAAGTGGTTGGCCTGAATGACTTGTAAGGTCCCTTGCAGTTCTAATAGTCTATAAAACAAATATGTGTTTTTTGGAAATATTCATTTTTTTATATACACTAGAGAATATTATCCCACTTCTTTTAACTATGCATTTGATTACATCATATCTTCATTAGCACATTTGCACATGAAAATTTCAGGAGCATCCAGGAACAGAAAACATCATTTTAAAGTTGCTTAATTTAAATCCCATAAATGTTGTGCCTTAATAAATAAAATTACTACCATTTTCCCTTTCTCATCTTCCAGATTATTTCCTATTCCAAAACAAAGTCACGTTACTAATTCTTCCATTATTGCATAACTTAGAATTTGAATTAATGGGAATGACTCCATAAGAAATCCTGAAATCCTAAAAGGTTGTCTAGTGTCCCAAAATTGGCCTCTATGCATTTTGTCCTTGTTCCACGTTGGTAAATCTCTTCATTTTAGCTTCACCCTAAGCTCACCTGCATCTTCTTAAGCCTTTCTTTGGGTAGAGGCTTAAGTGTTTTCCTTTTGGGTAGAGGCTTAAGTGTTTTCCTTTTGGGTAGAGGCTTAAGTGTTTTCCTTTTGAAGCATTCTCCGTTGCATGTAATCAAAGAATAAATAGTATGAGTTGTCAGCATAGCAGGCAATTAAAATAAGGCCTGTTAGCTATCAAGAGAAGATTCTGCAAAGCAAGAAATAAAGCAGAAAATGCAGGTGTTAGCTCTCAAAATGAAATGATTTACCAGCCTTTACCTGAGAATTGACTATACCTAAATATGTACAGAAAAGGTGCTACACAATGATAGAAAGGCATTGGAATCTTATTAAAATCACTCAAGAAAAATCTGCCTATACAGTGCTGGAAGTATAAACTACAATGGTTAGAAAGATGGAAGTGCGGGGATGATAGATTGTCCAATTTACATTCTTCTTGAGAAAAGTGTGATTTAGCATTTAGTATCTGAACACATGTCCAAATATTGCAAAAGTTAGAATTAGCAGAACCTTAGGATAAGATGACAGGAAAGGGGTCAAAGGATAATCTTGAAGTCAGTATTTTTATAATCATATATTTTTACTTTACTAAAGGGATAACTGAAAAACATAGTAGAGATCAACCAAAAGAATTTAGGTTTATTTTTTGACGTTTCACCTTATTCACATAGGATTTATTGAGTTCCTAATAAATTCATGGCACTGTAATAGGTTCTGTGAGAGATAAAAGATGAATAGGACAAATAATCCTCTATCAGAGAATTTATAGGCTGGTTGGGGATATGCACACAAGTAGCCATAATATGTAGTAGAAAATACTGTATGTGCCATAATAAATGTAAGACAATGTGCCATGAGAATTCAAGGAAGAAGTAACCTCCATCTTGGAGTTAGGAAGAAGGGAAGAAAATTTAAACTTGACCTTGAAGGCTTGAAATGATGTGAGTGTATATAAGGGCATAAGGTGTATTCCTGGCAGAGTAAGCCCTGGAAAAAGCCTGGAGTCCACAAAGCATGGGATATAGAGGGGAAATGTGAGCAGGAATGTTTGGCTAGATGGTAATCAAAATGGATCACATTTACTGAGCACTTATGTACCTGGCACTCTGCCTGTTCTTTTACATACAGTAACATTTAATCCTCATAAATAATGGTAAAACAGAAGAATTATTATTCCTTCTTAAAGATTAACATATTAAAGCTAAGTATCAACATTTAAACAACATGCTTCTTTAAGATGATTATTTTGAATTCCTTGTCAGGCAATTCATAGCTCCACTTCTTTTGGTTAGTGTAGTCCTATTAGTTTACTTCAGTGTTGTCATATTTGCCTAATGCTTCCTGATAATGTAAGCTTCCATTGGTGTCTATACATTTGAAGGAGTAAAGGCTTCTTCAAGTTTTTCAGACTGGTTTTGATTGATAGGCCTTCTCTTGTCAGCTCACATGGTATTGACTCCAGGATTTCAGTGGAGCAGAGTTGGAACCAGGTCATGTGGCACCTGTTGGGTCTACAATGAGGTTTGTGGTTAGAGGGTTTATTATCAGATGCATGACCTAGTGTGGTTTTTACCAGGTCCCTGGGATGGCTCCCACCAGGTCACTGGGTAGCTCCCTAGATGGGCATGACAGCTCTCAGACTGTGGTTGAAATGGGCTAGACTCAAAGTGTAGGGGTATTTCAAGGTCCATAGCTGGGGTCAAGGTCTCCAGGCCTACCTCCAGAGGCATGGCAGACATGCCACATACTGGGTTCCCAGTTAGGCAGGATTATCCCTGGCTCTAGCTGAGTGGGCCTGGAGCCAATCACAGGGCTTCTTTAGGCCCTGCAATTTAGTTGAATTTGGTTGAACTTCCTTCAGGGGCATGGAGGAGCTCATCTCCAGATGGGTCTCTAGATAGGCAAAACATCTCTCTCACTGTGGCTGTGAGCATCTAAAGAATGATGTCAAACAAGCTAACTTTACACCTCAAAGAACTAGAAAAGAAAAAATAAGCTAAACTCAAAGTTAACAGAAAGAAGGAAATAATAAATACTTAAGCAGAAATAAATAAAATAGAGACTAGGAGATGACAGGAAAAAATTAATGAAACTAAGACTTGTTTTTTTGAAAGGATGAACAAAATTGACAAATCTTTAGCTAGACTAACAAAAAGAGAGAGGACTCAAAAAAGTATAAATGAAAAGGAAGACATTTTAACTGATACCATAGAAATATAAAAGATCATGAGATTATAGTGAACAATTATATGCTAGCAATTTGGGTAACCACTGTGAAGTAAGTAAATTCCTAGAAACATACAAACTACTAGGACTGAATCATGAATAGAAATCCTGATTATACCAGTAACAAGTAAGGTGACTGAGTCAGTAATCAAAAACATCTCAACAAAGAAAATCCCAGGACTAGATGGCTTCATGACTAATTTTACCAAATATTTAAAACAGAATTAATGCCAATCCTTCTTAAACTCTTCCAAAAATGTGAAGGAAGGGAACACTTCAAAACTCATTTTAAAAGGCCAACATTACCCTGATACCAAAGCCAGATGGGGACACTACAAGAAAAGAAAACTATAGGCCAGTATCCCTGATGAATATAAATGCAAAATGCTCAAGAAAATACTAGCAAATTGAATTTGTCAACGCATTAAAAGAATCTTACACCATGATCAAGTGGGATTTATTCCTGGGATGCAAGGATGGTTCAACATAGGCAAATCAATAAATGTGACACACCACATTAATAGAATGAAAAATAAAAATCATATCATCTCAATAAATGCAGAAAAAGTATTTGACAAAATTCAATATCCCTTTTTTGATAAAATTCCTCAGCAAAATAGGTACAAAAGGAATGTACCTCTGGGAACTTGGGTGACTCAGTCCATTAAACATCTGACTCTTGGTTTTGGCTCAGGTCATGATCTCAAGGTTGTGAGATCAAGCCTTGCATTGGGCTCCACACTCAGCAGAGAGTCTTCTTGAGATTTTCTCTCTCTCCATCCCCCTCTGCCCCTCCCCCCTTGCTCTCACTCTCAATCTCTCTTAATAAATAAATAACTTTGTTTTTTTTTTAAAGTAGGAATATACCGAACATAATGAAAGCCATATATGCAAATCCCACAGCTAACATCATACTCAACAGGGAGAGAGTGAAAGCTTTTCCTCTAAGATCAGAAAGAGCAGAACTCACTTTCACCAATTCTATTCAACATAGTACTGGAAACCCTAGATAGAGCAACTGGTCAAGAGAAAGAAATAAAGGACATCTAAATAGGAAAGAAAAAAGTAAAATTATCTCTTTATGTAGATGGCATGATTCCATGAAAAATCTGTTGGAACTAATCAATAAACTCAGTACATTTGCAGGATATAGAACAATATATCAAAATCAGTTGTGTTTCTAGACTCTGACAATGAACTATCTGAAAAAGAAATTAAGAAGCTACCCGACTTAAAATATCATCAAAAAGAATAAAATATTAGGAATAAATTTGACTAAGAAAGTGAGAGATCCATACTGAGAACTAGAAAACACTGGTGAAAGAAACTAAAGAAAACAAAAAAAAAGCAAAGATATTCTGTTTATGGATTAGAAGAATTCATATTGCTAAAATATTTATACTGTCTTAGCAATCTATAGATTTAATGCATTCCTTATCAAAATTTCAAAGGCATTCTTCATGGAAATAGAAAAAAACAGTCCTAAAATTTGTACGGAACCACAAAAGACCCCAAATAGCCAAAGCAATCTTGAGAAAAAAAGAACAAAGCTAGAGCCATCACACTTCCTGATTTAGAACTATATTATAAGACTATAGTAACCAAAACAGTATGGTACTGCCATAAAAAGATACATATACACAATGGAATACAGGGCCCAGGAATAAACCTACACATATGGTCAACTGATCTTTGGCAAAAATGCCCAGAATACAAAATGTGGAAATGATAGGCTCAAATATACAATTTTTATTTTTCAGTTATGCCTTTTGCTTATGACACAAAACTAATTTATACTGAAACCAGATTTTTTCTATTTTAAATATTTTACATTATTTTAAGTGTTTATATTATATAAGTATCATATACATCTATATTCTATTTAATTGCCTCATTTCACTCATTGAAATCATTTATAACTCTTTAAATTCCATTTTTAGCAAGTCATATAAATGGAACTTAAACTTGAGAGTAAAAATTTGAAAACCACCTCATTGTATTTTATTATTTTATTTTTCAAGGAACAGAACAGTTTTATTTTATTCATTTTTATCATTTTTATACATTTCTTTTTTATTCAAGTATAAATAACATTGTTATATTAGTTTCAGGTGTACAATATAATGATTCAAAAATTCAAACCATTTCTCAGTGTTCATCAAGGTAAGTGCACCTTAGTAACTTTTATCTATTTCACCCATTTCCCATGCACCTCTACTCTGGCAACCACCAGTTCCTCTTCTGTATTTAAGCCTGGTTTTTTGTTAGCTTCTTTTCCTTTATTTGTTCATTTGTTTTGTTTCTTCAATTCCATGTATGAGTGAAATGATATGGTATTTGTCTTTCTCTGACATTTCTTCATTAGCATTATACCCTCCAGGTCCAGCCATGTTGTTACAAATGGCCAGATTTCATTCTTTTTTATGGCTGAATAATATTTCATTATATATATATATACATATATGTGTGTGTATATATATATACACACACACCACATCTTCCTTATCCACTCATCTATAAATACTTGGGTTGCTTCTATATCTTGGCTATTGTAAACAATGCTACAATAAGCATAAGGTTCCATATATCTTTTTGAATTAGTGTTTTTTTTTCCTTTGAGTAAATACCCAGTAGTGGAATTACTATATCATATGGTAATTCAATTTTTAATTTTTTGAGGAAACTTACTGTTTTCCACAATGGCTCACCAATTGATTTTCTGTCTGAATGACCTATCCATTGATATAAGTGGGGTGTTAAAGTCCTCTACTATTATTGTATTACTAACAATTTCCTCCTTTATGTTCTTTATGTCCTCCTTTATAGTCACTTTCTGAATTTATATGCTCCTATCTTGGGTGTATAAATATTTATAATTATTATATCCTTTTGTTGGATTGCTCCCTTCATCATTATGTAGTATTCTTTTTTGTCTCGGTCTTTATTTTAAGATCTATTTTGTCCAATATAAGTATTGTCACCCCAGCTGTTTTTTTTTACTTCCTTTTGCATGGTAAATATTTTCCCATCCCTCTCACTTACAATCTGCTTGTGTCTCTAGGTTTGAAGTGAGTTTTTTGTAGGCAGCATATAGACAGATCTTGCTTTTTTTATCCATTCAGTTACTCTGTCTTTCAATTGGAGCATTTAGTCCATTTACATTCAAAGTGGTTATTGACATATTTATTGCCATTGTGTTACTTGCTTTACAGTTGTTTTGTATTCTTTGTTCCTTTCTTCTCTTGCTCTCTTAGCTTGTAGTTTGATGCCTTTTTTTAGTGATATACTTGGATTCCTTTCTCTTTATTTTTTGTGTATCTATTATAGGTTTTTAATTTGTGGTTACCATTAGTTTCATACATAACATCTTATGCATATAGCCATCTATATTAAGTTGATGGTCACTTAAGTTTGAACCCATTCTAAAAAATGGTGCTTAGATGCCATGAAGTAGATGGCAAGGCCTTAACCACATGCATGTTGTCAGGCCTGAGAGCCTCTTTCACTCTTGCAAATGGAATGTTAATCTTCTCTCCTTAACACTGAAACCAGATTTTTAATATAGGATGTTTTATTTGGAGAATCTGACTTCATTTCAATATGTCACACTCACTGACATTTCATGAAGGGTATAATGGGAAATAAGGTAAAAAATATAGCAAGCACTTGTGAAATGACTTAATTTATAAATAATGATGATAATGATATCAGTAATTATAATACCAATCATGTGGTAAGAGAAATTGCAAACTATCCCTCTTCTAATGATGGGAAACTCTAAATAAAAAAAAGATGATATTGAGATTTGTACTTGTTGCTAGGCAAAAAAATGGCTCCTACTGATCTCCGTCTCTTGGTATCCAAACCCTTGTATCTCTCCCAGGATTGGCTTGTGTGGCAAATAAAAGGTAGCAGAAGTTATGGCATGTCACTTCTGAGATTATGTTATAAAAGATACTGTAACTTCTTTCTCTCTCTCTCCCTCTCTCATTACTCACTCTTGGGGAAGTCATATGCCATATAGTAAACAATTTTATGAAAAGGTCTATCCCCTGAGGAACCAAAGAATCTTGCCAATATCCATGTCTGTAGACTTAGAAGGGAATTCTCCAAGCTTAGTCAAGTATTCAGATGACTGTAGCCCTGGTGGGCTTCTTGACTACAGCCTCATGGAAGACCTGAGCCAGAACCTCCTAGCTAAGCTTCTCCCAGATTACTGACACTCAGAAACGGAATGATATGACCAGGTGCTAATTTTGGGGTGATTTGTTATACAGCAATAGATAACTAATACAAATTTTGGTGACTGGAAGTGGGGTAATGTTTTAACACACACCTAAAATACATGGGTGGCTTTGGGAAAATACTGGTGTTTTCTACGGTTCTGTTTCTAGTTTAAATGTTCTTACTCTATATACTTCTCTATATGATTTCATCTACTTTCACGGATTTAACTCTAATCTATGTATGAATGACTCTAAAACCTATATCTTCAGTGTAGATATTTCTTCTGAATTCCATGCTCATATTGCCTACTTCCTACCTAGCATTTCTACCCAAACTTCCAATAAGCACCTATAGCTAAACATGGCATTTATGGAACTTATCATCTCTACTTCCCAACTCAGATCCTTGTCTTATATACTTTGTCTTAGATTGGTATACCCCATTCTCCTCAGTCACTCATTCTAGAAATCTAGTTTTTTCCCCATGTTCCACATTTAAACTCTTTTCCTGCTGATTTAAACTCTTAAATATTTCCTAGATTTGTACCACTTCCATATCCTTTCTAAGTAACTCATCCCTGGTTTCTTCTTTCATATGAATCATTGCAACTGTCACCTAACTAGACTTACTAGCTCCAAGCTTGCCTCTATAAAATCCATTTCCCACACAGTAGCCAGTATTGTGTTTCTAAGTTGCATGTATGATCATCTTTATCCTATGCTTAAAACCTTTCAGTGGATATTTATGTCCCTCTAGATAAAGTCCAAATTCCTCACTGTGTTTAAAACTGTTCCTATGAACTTACTCGTAACTATATCCCCAGATTAATTTATTGCTTACCTGTCAGTGCACACTTGAATAAAAGTGGTTGTTATATTTCTTCAAGCACAAGATTTTTTCCCCACTATGTTCTTGTATATATTTCCTCTCCTTAAAATGCCATTGCCTTACCTTTTACTCCTCTTCCTTTGGGAATAACCTATGATAATGTCCTCTGGGTAATCACCATACATTTCTTCTCCAGAACAGTTTGGGTAGCCCTCCATGACCCTCCCATAATCCCTGGAGCACATCTTTACATAGCAAAAATTTTATTTTATTAAAATAGTCTATTTTCATGAATAGCTCCATAACAAGGGTATACTCCTTAAAGATAGGGCTTATGTCTTATTTATCTTTTATTTCAAATACCTAATACTGTGACTGGCTCAATATAATTTTGTTTCTTGAATAATACCATCCATAGTTGACAACTGATTAGAGGTTATAAGCTGAGGGAAATGCTAGGCAAGAAGTTATAAGCTGAGGGAAATGCTAGGCAAGGGTAAAAGATGATTCAGGAAGAAATGGGAGTCAGTCACTTTATTATTGATAAGAATCATCAGGTAAATTTGTTAAAATGCAGATTCCCTAACCTCATCCTTACATATTTCTAATTCCTTAAATCTAAGATCTCAGGAATCTGCATTTTTAGCAAACACCCAAATCACTCTGTTGCCGAGGTTTTCTTCCCAAGAGTTTAGGAAATGTTGGTTCAGAAAATTAAGTTTTAAAGTAATTTAATGTCTCTATAGTTTATCATATGTGCCCATTTTTCTTATCGTTTCAGGTTTTATGGCATATAAATAAACTTTGTTGTATTTAAACACCATTCTATCATTTTTTTAAGATTTTATTTATTTATTGGACAGAGAGAGATCACAAGTAGGCAAAGAGGCAGGCAGAGAGAGGAGGAAGCAGGCTCCCTGCTGAGCAGAGAGCCTGATGTGGGGCTCAATCCCAGCACCCTGAGATCATGACCTAAACTGAAGACAGAGGCTTAATCTACTGAGCTACCCAGGCGCCCCTCTATCATTTTTAAATATAAAATTAAACCCCACCTTCCACTAGGATTTTCAAAAGCAAGTGAGTTTCAACTCTTCTGTAAGAAGGGTTGTAGGTTGGGAAAAATCAAATGCAGACAGTCTATAGTAATTCACGTTTGAATATTAGCCTCTTTGCTGTGCTACCAGTATTATTTATAATAATGAGACTAGATCCCTTTCAAAGAAGGTCAAATCATACATGAATTTAATTTCAAGCTTAAATAATCTGTTTCTTGCTGAGATTTTAAGAAATCTAACAATCATCAAATACACAGAGACAAGGTCTACAACAGCTATTGTAGTGTAATAATTTTGGTGAGAATAAACTAAATTGGTGAGATTCATGTACTCAAGAGCCTATGTAGTTGAACTAATGTCAGTTTTATTTGTACATGAGTAAAGGTAATTTCTAAGATGTGCATGTGTGGGTTTCTTACTTCTGTACCTTTTGAAAATAACATGGCCCTAATGTTATTGAATGGAAATGGAATAAAAGATATATTCCATTTTATGTTCAACTGATATTTAGAGGAAATCCTTTCTGCTGAGAAGGAGCAATAATATCCACATGCAAGGGAATTAATAAGTTGAGTTATATGTATTTGCAGTTAAAATATTATAAAATCTTTTTAAAACAGGAACATTAATGACAACAGATAGTTTTTTCCAATAGTGGGAAGCATAATATTGATAGCAACTTTCATTTTAATCCCCAGAATTGGACATTGAACAAACAGAAAGCTGGTTATTTGCTTTTGGATACTTTGCTTGAAAATAGGGTACACTGTTATCACATACTTGTGCTTAAGTTATGACTTCAAGTATGGAAAAATCAGGTTTCTTTCATACTGACCTAATTAACAACAACAAAAAAGGATTAGAATATTATCCCACTAAAAATTCAGAATCTTAAATAAAATCACAATTGCTTTTATTTCAAAGAAAAAAATTGTTATATGTAGACTGATGGACTGAAGACCAGAAAAATAAAGGTAAATTAATCTATCATAAATAAATCCAATAACCAAAAGCAAAAACAGAAAGAGAAAAGAAAAAACTAGATGTCTCAAAACGCTGAGAAATAAAAATTGTAGGTGAATGAAAAGCTTAGAAAGTATCCATGAAGCTGATGATTTTCTAGGAAAACATAAGTTGTTTTAAATAAAATAAATTACCAAATAAAATTTCGTAAATAACAATTACCAAATTTACATAAAGATAGAAAATCTGAAAAGACCAAAAACATGAAAGAAATTTTTTAAATGTAAAAGTAAACTAATTCCTAAAAGACTCTGGGCTAAGATTTGACAATGAGTCATTTCATTTCTCCACAGAATACTTTCCTATGTTATTAATGTATTTCAAAGCATAAAGAAAGAAGGAAATTAACCCAATAAATCCTATGGAGCTAATATAACCCTGATAAAAATTTTAAGAAACATAGAAAAGATAATTTAAATTATAGCTGGATGTTATTTATGGCCATGCCAAATAATGATGCATGAATACAATATAAATTACTGTCAGTTGGACTAAGCAATATACTGAAAATAACATATATTGAGTATTTATTCAGATTGTATGAATTGTTCAGTATTTGGAAAAACATCAATAATATACAAAAAAATAACATCAACATAATTAATACTGAAAAGATCAGGTCGAAGAAATTTTCTAGTTTGTTGAGTATTTTTATCATGAATCCCAGAGCTTCATCATACTTAATGGTGAAAGACTCTAAGTTTTCCCTGTAAATTCATGAGTAAGACAAGGATGTCTACTCTTCTTCAACTCTACATTATAGTGGAAGGTTTAGCCAAGGAAATTTGATCATAAAAGAAATAAAAGTTATTTAATTCACAAAGGAAGAAGTAAAACGATCTCTGTTTGAAGATAAGATGGTCTTATATATATAGAAAACCCTAAGTAACACATACATACACATAGAGTCTTAGAGCTAATAAGCAAGTTCAACAAGATTGCAGGATATAACATCAAAATACAAAATACAAAAAAATTGTTTCTATACATATTCAATGAGTAATCAGAAGAGGAAATTAAGGATTACATTTTAAAAGACATCAAAAAGGGGCGCCTGGGTTGCTCAGTGGGTTAAAGCCTCTGCCTTCAGCTCAGGTCATGATCTCAGGGTCCTGGGATCGAGCCCCGCATCCGGCTCTCTGCACCGCAGGGAGCCTGCTTCCTCCTCTCTCTCTGCCTGCTGCTCTGCCTACTTGTGATCTCTGTCTGTCAAATAAATAAATAAAAATCTTAAAAAAAAAAGACATCAAAAAGAATCCAAAGAAGTGCAAAACTTGTACATTGAAAATTACAAAATGTTGTTGAAAGAAACTGAGTAAGATCTAAATGAGTGAAAAGACATCTTATATTAATGGATGCAAACATCTAATATTGACTAAATCACAGTGCTCCTCCAATTGATCTAGAGATGCAATGCAATCTCTATTAAAATTCCAACACCATTTTTTTTTAAAGATTTTATTTATTTATTTGATAGACAGAGATCACAAGCAGGCAGAGAGGCAGAGAGAGAGAGGAGGAAGCAGGCTGTCTGCAGAGCAGAGAGCCCGATGCAGGGCTCGATCCCACAACCCTGGAATCATGACCCGAGCTGAAGGCAGCGGCCTTAACCCACTGAGCCACCCAGGCGCCCCTCCAACACCATTTTTTGCAGAAAATGACAAATCATAAAATTTATATGGAAATTTATGGGATGGAGAATAGCCAAAATAATCTTGAAAAAGAATAATAGTTGGAAGACACATTTTACATGTTCAAAAATTACCAGAAACCTACAGTAATAAAAACAGTATGGTACTGGAATCATAGTAGATATATAGATCAATTGGATGGAATTGAGAGTACAGAAATAAACCCTCACATAAACAGCCAATTGCTTTTCAACAGTGTCAGGACCATTCAATAGGGAAATATGTTTTCAATTAATGATGCTGGTACAACTGGCTATCTACATGTAAAAGAATAAATTTGGAGCCAGTATATATGCTATATACAAAAGTCAACTCAAAATGAATGGGAAACCTACGTATGAAAGCTAAAACTATAAAACTGTTAGAAGAAAACATAGGTGTACATTTTCATGACCTTAGGTTAGTTAGATTAATATCTTTAGATAGCACACCAAAAAGATGAGACATAAATGAAAAAACATAAATTAGATTTCATCAAAGCTAAACTTTTGCTCCAAAGGGCATCATCAAGAAAATGAAAAGACCACTCTTAGAATTGTAGAAAATATTTTCAAATTCTAAATCTGATAAGGGATTTTTATCCAGAATATATGACCAATTGTTACAACTCAAAAATAAAAAGATAAATAATCTGGTTTTAAAAAGTAGCAAAAGCTCTAAACAGATATTTCTCTGAAGGATGCATGCAAATGTATAATAAATGAAAAGATGTGCAACATAATTAATTATTAGAGAAATGCAAATCAAAGCCACAATGAGATAGCACTCCACATCTACTAAGATGGAGATATGCAAAAAGACAGATACTAACAAGTGTTTTCAAGCATGTGGACAAATGGGAATTCACATACCCTGCTTGTGGATATGTCATATGATGAACCTTGTATGGAAAACAGTTTGGTTATTCCTCAGTAAGTTAAATATGGAATCATCGTATGATACAACTAGGTATATACACCTAAGTATATACTTAGGTGTATATACCTAGTATATACTAGTATATATACTTAGTTATATATATATATATATGTATTCAGTACCTATATATATATGTATATATACATATATATGTATATACATATGTTATATATATGCATATATTTTTGTTATATGTATTTGTTATGTAAATGTATTTGTATATGTATATTTGTTATATATATGTATATACATATATTTCTTAGGTATATACCTAAGAAATTGAATACCTATACGTATATATATGTGTGTATACATATATATATTTAATTAGGTATATACCTAATTTAATTAGGTATATACCTAAGAAATTAAATACCTATGTTCAAACAAAAACTTGTACAAGAATGTTCATAGTAACATTAGTCATGTATTGAAGAAAAGGAAAACAACTCAAATGTCTATGAACTGATGAATGAATGGTAAAGAGTGCCATATGTATATAATGGAATATTATTTGGCAATAAAAAGGAATAAAAATGGAGGAATGCATGGACAAACCTTGGAAACACAATGCTAAGTGAAAGAAGTCAGATCCAACAATTTCACATATTGTGTTATCCATTTATATAAAATTTCCATAATAGGCATATCAATAGTGACAAAAAGTAGATTAATGGTTGCCAGAGTCATGGTCAATGGAGAATGACTCCTAATGTGTACAAGGTTTCTTTTAGAGATGATAAAAATGTTCTAAAATTTATCATGGTGATGATTGCACAACTGTAAATATAGTAAAAGCCACTGAATTGTAGGCTTTAAATGGGTAAATTGGATGGTATGTGAATTATATTTTAATAAAGCTGTTGAAAATAATAATATAGACATCTTTTCATGTCATTAGATGTCTCTTAAAACATAATTTAATGCATTCTTAGTGTTGCTTGTATATATAGCATTTATTTAACTACTTTCCTATAGTTGAATATATAAGTTGTTTTGATTTTTTTCAATATTATTATCATTGTTTCAGTGAGCTTTGCTATAGTTAGAAAATTGCATATATCCTTTCTTATTTTCCTAGTATAAATTCCTAGAAGAATAATTGCTAGTATAAATATTATACACATTTTGTGTAGACTGACAAATCACTTTCCACAGTGGTTATTTCACTTATCATGGCCATACATGTTATGGGAAATGCCAAGTTCCATGCACCATACCCAATGCTGGCTATTTTGCTCTATTACTACTTTTCATTTCCCTCCTCTTTTTCTTCCTCCTCATCTCCATTCTTCTTAACATTAAAACATATGTTTTTCTTTCATCTACTCTTTTTAGTATTAATTACTGAATCAGTGATGACTTTTAGGAAGTTTTCCAGTGACATGCTCTAGGACTTAATCTTTTTTTTTTTAAGATTTTATTTATTTAGTTGACAGAGAGAGAGAGAGAGATCAGAAGTAGGCAGAGCAGAAGGCAGAGACAGAGGGGGAAGTAGGCTCTCTGCTGAGTAGAGAGCCTGATGCTGGGCTCGATTCCAGGAACTTGAGAGCATGACCTGAGCTGAAGGCAGAGGCTTAACCCACTGAGCCAACCAGGTGCCCCTCTAGGACTTAATCTTAACACGTTTCCTTTTTAATATGATATTCAAAAAATATATATGACATTCAGAACACTGATAAAGTCATAAAAATTGACTTACCACATATTCAGATGGCATGCAACTAAGAGGAACAGCTGTCTATCACATTCTTAATCTGCTACTTTAGTCCTCACATAACATCTCTACATGGCAGTATCATTATCACTTAAAAATAAGAAGCTTTTTTGCACAGCAAAGGAAACAGTCAACAAAACCAAAAGTCAACTGACAGAATGGGAGAAGATATTTGCAAACGACATATCAGATAAAAGGCTAGCATCCAAAATCTACAAAGAGCTTAGCAAACTCAACACCCATTCTTTGCATGTTGCCATCCAGTTTTACCATCACCATTTGTTGAGGAGACTATTTTTTCCCATTGAATATTCCTTCCTCCTTTGTTGAAGATTAATTGACCTTATAGTTTTGAGTTTATTTATGGGTTTTCTATTCTGTTCCACTGGACTATGTGTCCATTTTTGTGCCAGTACCATACTGTTTTGATCACTGCAGCTTTGTAATATAACTTGAAGTCTGGGATTGTGATGTCTCAAGCTTTGCTTTTCTTTCGCAAGGTTGCTTTAGCAATTCGGGGTCTTTTGTGCTTCTAAATAGATTTCGGAATTTTTTTCCTAGCTCAGTGAAAAATACTTTTTACATTTTGATAGGGATTGCATTAAATGTGTAGATTGCTTTGGGTAACATAGACATTTTAACAATATTTGTTCTTCTGATCAATGAGCATGGAATGTCTTTCCATTTCTTTGTGTCTTCAATTTCTTTCAACAGTGTTTTACAATTTTAAGAGTTCATGTCTTTCACATCTTTGGTTAGATTTACTCCTAGGTATCTTATTGTTTTGGGTGCAATTTAAATGGGTTTGATTCTTTAAGTTCTCTTTCTGTTCCTTCATTATTGGTGTATAGAAATGCAACAAATTTCTGTACATTGATTTTGTATCATGCAATTTTACTGAACTTGTGTATCAGTTCTAGCAGTTTTGGGGTGTTTTTTTGGTTTTCTAAATAGACTATCATGTCATCTGCAAATAGTGAAAGTTTTACTTCTTCCTTGCTGATTGGATGCCTTTTTTTCTTTTTGTTGTCTGATTCCTGAGGCCAGGATTTCCAGTACTATGTTAAATAACAATGGTGAGAGTGGACATCCCTGTTTTATTCCTGACCATAGAGGAAAAACTTTCAGTTTTTCCCCATTGAGGATATTAGATGTGGGTTTTTCATAGATGGGCCTTTATTATGTTGAGGTATGTTCCTTCTAAACCTACTTTGTGGAGGGTTTTTATCATGAATGGATGTTGTACTTTGTCAAATGCTTTTTCTGAATTTATTGAAATGATCATATGGTTCTTATACTTTCTTTTATTAATGTGATATATCACTTTGATTGGTTTGTGAATGTTGAAACACCCTTGCAGCTCAGGAATAAATCCCACTTGATCATGTTGAATGGATCCTTTAATGTATTGTTGGATTCAGTTTGCTAGTATTTTGTTGAGAATTTTTGCATCCATGTTCATCAGGGATATTGGACTGTAGTTCTCTTTGGTAGTGGAGTCTTTATAGAGTGACAAACTTTTAATTGGTAGAATAAGGGTTCAAACTCAGGTATGCTTGGTTCCAAAGCATGTACATTTTCTAGTATACTACATTTGGTTTTAAATTCAACAATTATTCATTGACAACCTCTTATGCATCAGGTATGCTAGTGACAGATATAGTGATGTATAAAAATGACATGGTCACTACTGTAGTGGAAGATATGGTCTTATGAGAATGCATAAAAATAACTGGTCAACAAGAAAAATGCATGATAAATTTAGATAGTGATATGTGATATGAAGAAAATAGAACAAGTTAATAATAGAGAGTAACTGGAGAAGAACTTTAGATAAAAGTGTCCCAGCATACCTCTTTGAGGAGAGTTGAGTTGACACTTAAATAACAAGAACAAGCTAACTATCTGCAGACATGAGGAGGGATGTCCCAGGAAGAGGAAGTAATTGCAAGTACAAAGACCTTGATACAGGAACAAACAACATAATCTCGAAAGAGAACTAATGGAAAGTAGACATTTGCAATTTATTTATTTTGGTGACACAGTACCTTTCTTTCTTTCTTCCTTTTTCTTTCTTTCTTTTTGGAAGTCTTCTCTTTGTGAGTTTTAGTGGGACACAAAGTGTGCCTCTTTCTTCAAGAGATTAAATACTAAGTATTTGCCTTTCTGACCTTTCTTGCAAAGTAGTCTCTGCTAATCAGATACAAATGCTTGTATTTTTTTAATATTTATTTATTTACTTTAGAGAGAGAGAGAGCCCAGGGGGTGGGGCAGAGGGAGATGAAGAGAGAGAATTTCATGTAATCTCCTGCTGAGTATAGAGCCTGAGGTGGGGCTCAATCCCACAACCTTGAGATCATGACTTAAGTCATAATCAAAAGTCAGATGCTCAACAAACTGAATGGCCCATGTGCCCCCAACTCTTTGAAATTTTGACTCAGGAGGTAGTGTCACACAAGGGAGAAGAAGGGAATTTTTTCTCTTTGGCAGGCATAATGGTACTGAAAAGTCTTGTTCCTAGCCCAGATATGGTGTGGTGCACATCTAGTGCTCCATGGCTATAGTGATGGAAATTTATTCATGAGATCATTTTTGAAGATGATTTTTTGTTTTGTTTTAAAGATTTTATGTATGTATGTATATATTGAGTATAGGTGGGAGGAGGGGCAGAGGAAGAGGGAGAGAGAGAATCTTAAGCAGACTCGGTGCTGAGCACAGAGCTCGACATGGGGCTTGATCCCACCACCCTGAGATCATGTACAGAAACCAAGAGTTGGACGCTCAACTACTCAACCAACTGAGCCACCCGGTCATCTCTGAAGATGATTTTGATTGTTGTTTCTGGAAGCTTAGGCTGGAGCCTGGAGCCTGGTTCTCTTCTCCCCACACACTAGTATTCTGAAAACTCATTTTAAACTTCTTTTCTCTTTAATTATTCAGCATAAGTCTCTGTTGCTTCTAATTTAGAACCCTAAATTATATAGCTGGTATGACTGAAGCATGATGGAATGGAGATTAGTTTCAGGAGATTATGATTGGCAAAATAATGGCCTCAGAAAGATGTACACATGCTAATCCTTAGAACCTGCAAGTATGTTACCTCACCTGGCAAAAGGGACTTTGTTGATGTGATTAAGTTAAGAATCTTGTGATAAGAAGATTATCATGGATTATCCAGCTGGTGCAAAGTAATCACACTAGTCCTTGTAAGGGGGAAATAAGAGGTCAGTGTAGGAAGGAGATGTGATGTGGAAACAGAGGTCAGAATAACATGGGGCCATGAGCCAAGGAGTGCAAATGGACTCCAAAAATTAGAAAAAGGCAAGGAACAGATTCTTTCCTCAAGCCTCCAAAAGAAATTCAGCCCTGCTAACCTATTTTAGACTTCTGACATCCAGAATTGTAAGAAAATAAATGTGTGTTGTTTTAAGTCACCCAAGTTTGCGGTAATTTGTTGCAAGAGCTACAGGAAACTAATGTGAAGAAGCCAGAGAGGAAGACACAGGTTGCATCAAGTATGGCCTTGTAGGTCACAACCAAGAGTTTAGATTTTAAGTATTTACATTGGAGAATATTAAGCATGGAAGTCACATTATTGGGTATATGATTTTAAAACATAACTTTTGCTCCTGTATGGAGAAATTTACTAGACTGGGACAAGACCAAAGTGGATGCGGATGCTGTAGTTAGGAGGCCACAGTCTGAGTTAGAGATGGTGGTAGATTGGACTTGCACATTGGTGACAGAGAAGGAAACATTGAGTTGAAAGGAAAAAGATAAATACATAAAATGTAAAAAGGAAACTGATGCAAAACTCTCAGGAAAGACAGATTGCATCCAAGTACTGGCACAGGGATTAGCTTTAGTTGAGAGAAACAGCTACTTTAACTGTAAGAAAGAAGTAAGAGAGGATGTGTGTTCATATGTATGCTTGATATTGAGAATATCCCATCTGATGGTATTTTACTTTCTGAATATGAGGATGCCATATTCTCAAAGTGAATTCAATTAACATAAAATATTTTCTAAAAAAATATTTTCTTCCTGCCATAGAAAAATGTATAAAATATTAGATTAAGTAACATCCATCTTGGGTTTAATCTGTCATTAAGTATTAAGAATTTACTATATAGTTCAAATCCTGGGCTGAGATTATAGAAACTAATTAGATCTGGAACAGAATGAATGATTTGTCCTGATTTTCAACACAGAGACAAATAAAATAAGTCATTTGTGCTTAGTGTGTACCACTAGGAATATAATATACTAATTAAAAATAAATCTAATCCTCATGAACTATGTGTTGTTCCAACAACCTAGACTACTATAGTTATTTTTATAATGTTGTAAGAGCTATAACATTAGAAGGATATCAACAAACTGTAGTATATACAGAAAGTCCCCGGGCTGGCTCAGTTGGTAGAGCATATAACTCTTGATCTTATGATTTTAAATTTAAGCCCCATATTGGGCATGGAGTCCACTAAAAAAAAAAAAAAAGACTAGGACAAGCAAGTGATGAAGTATCTAGAAACCATTTCATGAGAAACAGTTGGAGGAAGTGGGGATGATTAGCCAATACTTATTTTCATATATTTAAAAAGTTGTTATGTGAAAGAGTAAAAAACCACAGCCATTGTTTAAGTGGGGATGATAACAACACTGCCTAATGCAAAGAGTTGTTTTGATAATTAAATGCATACATTTATATATGCATATTATTATTTCTATTCTAAAGGGTGGAACCTGGACCAATAATGTTAGAACAAATCAAATTTCAGCCAAGTATAAATAAGAATATTCTTGAATGTCAATGATAGGTATGTAGATATAGGCTATCCTGCCTGGTTATGTAGTGAGATCACTGCCATTGAAAGAGACCAGGGAGAGGGCAGACTTACTACCAGGATAATTCAGTGGATATCACCATTTTTTTTTAAAGATTTTATTTATTTATGTGACAGACAGAAATCACAAGTAGGCAGAGAGGCAGGCAGAGAGAGAGGAAGGGAAGCAGGCTCCCCGCTGAGCAGAGAGCCTGATGTGGGGCTCGATCCCAGGACCCTGAGATCATGACCTGAGCCAAAGGCAGAGGCTTAACCCACTGAGCCACCCAGGCGCCCCTGGATATCAGCATTTTAAATGGAAAGTTAGGTGGAGATGATAGTAAGCATCCCATATGTAACTCAAAGAATCTAAGATGGTTATGCTTTAACATCTTCCTGAGAGTTATTAGATAAGGAACAAAAGAAATCTTTTTGCCACTGAGATCAACATTAATTCTGTTTGCCAAAGATACTGGGTTTTTTTTCTGAGCACATGGCAGAATTGTGATTCGGTAGGCTGTGTGACTGGCTCTCTCTGATTAATGTGAACAGAAGTGACTGTGTCACTTCCTCTCTTCCCTCTGGCACAGTGACAGGCAATGTTACAAGATGATGCCTGTTCTTGATAACTTAGGAGACTGAGTAACTAGAATAACAGAGCACCACCCTCCTCCGGTGGAACACTGATGGATACATCATCTGAGTATACAGTAAACTTGTTTGAAGTCACTGGGATTTGAGGGTTGTTTGTTGCTGCAACATAACCTAGTCTACCTTGATGGACATAACCATATTGAATTCCAAATATTTTTAGTGACTTGCGTAAACTCTGGTCTAACAGATGAGTTAGCAGACCCTAAGAGTCATTGAAATAACCAGCATTTTTACACATCTGACACAAATATCATCTCCACTCTCATTTTTCCAACTGTGTAGTTCCCCACCTCCTGCTATCCCTCCTCCAGCTAACCCTCCTCCAGCCCCAGATGAAAGATGGAAATACAAGAATTGGTACAGCACTGTAGAAAACAGTATGGGAGTTCCTAAAAAATAAAATAAGCATATGCTTCAGCAATCCCACTTCTGGGTATATATCCAAAGGAATTAAAATCAGGATCTCATAGAGATATCTGCACTCCTAGAGATAAGATTACTTCTATTTTTTTTTTTACTGATTTTATGAATGCCCATCATCATCTGTTACTACCCTACTGTCTCTTTTAGCTCTCACCTTGCTAGATAACTCTTCTTTTGTGTCCCAAACTGTATGTTTCTCTTGTCTACCTGGGGAGTTCTTAGAAAGTAAACCTATCTACTACCAACTCTGCCACTAAATTACTTTATTACCTTGAAAATTCATATATTTTTCTTGCTTGGTCTGTATTTCCTAATCCGCTAAATAAAGGGAGGGGAGACAGTGGAGAGAGTAGATTAGGTGATACTCTCAAAGTCTTATTAAACATTTGATTCAATTCTACTTTTCCCCAGGAGTTAGGTTGGTGATTTTATTTATTTTTTTTCTACATTACACAGTGGTGATTTTATTTTTGAGGAACAAATTTTAAAGGAAACAATGATTGTTTTATAAAATAAAGGTACTGAAAGGAAAACCAAAGGAAGTAGTTAAGAGCTAAGTGTCCCTGAGGATCTGTAGGTGAGGTCTGATGATAGACTTGGAAGAAAATCAGGTGCTATAGGATTATATTTACTTCTGAGGAACCAGCAGGAACTATTAAGCATATACCAAATGCCAGATAACAACTGTTATAAATAAGGCTTTAGTTGTAAGTTCATATTTCTTTATAAAGGAAAGGTTAAGGCTTAATAAGATATTACGCCTATGGAATTATTTGCTGGTAGATAAGTGTATAGAAATGCCTCACAGTATTAGGATACCAGAAGAGCAGGGACCACTCCCAGAGGTTTTAACTTTTTTTGTGTCAATGCCTCTTTGCTTCTTCTGTATTATTTCTATGGAGAGATATGTAATGTAAACAAGTATCAGGGTGCCTAGAGGTCTTCCTTTTCTAAACTAGTGTTGCTCAGGCATTGGGAAATTATAATTATTGGTAATTATACACCAATTAAGCTGTATAAACTTGAACAAGAAAATTTACCTCACTGAGTTTTAATATCCTTATTTATAAAATGAATATAACATTAACCTGCCATACTTGTGAGGATTACATATATACTTGTACTACAAACACACACTTACTGAATGGGAACAGAATTTACCACTCTAAAATATGTCTCTTTGGCCTAAGGATTATTTTAGGCCGATTATTTTTAAGAAACAGCAGACTCAGTAGAAACTCTGAAAACTGAACAGAAGTTACCCTTTTGTGAGAGATATTTACATTTGCATGGGAAATCTCTATTTGTAAGGGTGTCTCTCCTTCTATACCAGGAAAAGAAGGATAATTCTAATCTCTAGAAAGTCTTAACAGTAGGGGGAAAAAAGGAAATGCTTATCAGTGGAGAAGGCAAGGACTTAAATCTGCACCTTACCCATATTTACTGTGCTGTTCCTGACAGCCTCCTATAACTGGCTCCCTCAACATCTTTTGTCTTTAGTGAGAGATGGATTTAAGGTGGTAACTTGGGCCATTTCGGGTGTGCAGCCGGTACTCTGTTTTCCTAGGTCTCTCTCATATATACAGGAGGTATCCTTGTTATTAAACTTTTATTTGTTTTTCTCCCATGAATCTGTCTTTTACAGAGGGTATCTCAGCCCAGAACCTTAGAAAGGTAGAAGGAAAATTATTGATTGTCTTTCACAATACACACACACACAATGTATATGTATATACATTGTACCTAACATGATGGATATAGCAAATAAGGCTATAGATTCTGGTGTCCTGATCCATATTTCCATATTGCCTCACCTAGGGATTCTTTGCAGCTGCTCTTTCTCTTACTTTTGTGCCACAGTGATAGCTAATGATAAGGGTAATCTAGAATAAATAGTTGAGAAGAAAAGGAGAAGATGAGTACCTGTTGCAGCCCCAAGATCAACTAGTGACCGTGATGGTAGTTTGTTCACTAAACTCTCATTTCTCAGTTTCCCCTAAGGAAGACAGAACCGTGGAAATCATGAGGAATGCTCCTAAAACATACTTGGAGAAATGGATCTGTTTGGTGCAAGGGGTGGACTGTGTAGAGTCATGAAAATGTGCCTCTCAGATCTTATACCTTACAGAGCATGATAGACCAATGGCTCCATCCATTCTTCTTCTGAGTCCACCACTGCATGTCCAACAAGTTCTTACTGCCCATGGGCTCCACACAGTGGATGATGGAGCATGTTGGAGGTACTAGGCAGGCCCACTGTGGAGGGATATAGAACTCCTACAATGGGAAACTTTGGCTTGATGTTTCTCTGCTCACCTGACAAAATCATCCTTGGGCTTGCTCTGTGATCAAGACTCTTTCTACTCTCTTTCAAGCTACCTTCCTTCTCTTTCTCCTTCTAGAGGTGTCAGACCTGACATCATAGTCTGAAAGCTCTCTTCACCTCCTCCTTCCATCCCTAAGTAAACCTTTTGTGTACCTGAACTTGTCTTGGGATTTGGTTCTCAGTACACCCAAACTAATGCTCAGAGATTACTATAAATGCAGGAACATGAACAACCTTAAGGACAGCTTTTGAACAATGGGGGTAGAAGTAAGAGGACAAAGACTATCTTCCCATATTTTAGAGGGATAATTTTGAAATATACAGCAATGGTACTACAAGTGTGTCCCATAGACACCTAGGGTTCCCCTATGAAACTTTCAGGAGGATCTGGGAGGTTAAAACTATTTTTTTACTGTGTTGCAATTTGTACTAATGGTATAAAATCAATGGTGGGTAAACTGCTGGTGCCTTAGCACAAATCAAGGAAGAAGTGGTATCAGCTTGTACAAGTAGTCATTGTATATTTCACTGCCATGCACCATCAGTTCTTTTAAAGCCCAGTTTCATTTAAGAAAGTCCTTGATTAAACAGTAAGGGTTAATTTAATTAATCCTCTACCATTGAACACATATGTTTTGACTATACTACATGACAAAATGGGAAGTTTACATGAAGCACTTCTGAAAACACATACTGAAGTCAGAATGTCATCTGGAGGAAAATTTGTGAAATATTTTGTGTTATGAACTGAACTGTCTACTATATTTCAAGTAACACCATCTTATTAACCTGAAAGAATGAATGAGAGAAAAAAACTGGCCTTTCACACTTGGTTATTTTGCAGATATTTCCCCCAAGGTAAATGAAATGAGATTGCCACTTCAAGGAAAACAAATGACAGTAATTGCTGCTGATGATAATATTGGACAACTCAAATAAAAATTTTGGAAATTTTGTATCCACCACCATGAGTTTCATAACTTCCCAGTACTTAAAGCCTTTTCTCAAAAAAAAAAAAGGAAAAAAAGATTTATGTATTTATTTGAGGGGAGGGGGAGGGAGAGGAGAGGGAGAGAAACTCAAGCTGACTCCACACTGAGCACAGAGCCAGAAGCCTCTTCTGATGAGATGGTGGTGATGTTAACAAATATGGAGTACTATTTTTCAGATGGCCATGCAGAAATAAAAAAAATCATCTATATGAAAATTCACTGATATGATTTCAGAATTCATCTTGCAATTATTTTTAAGAAATTCTTGTTGAGTTTTATTGAAATTTCAAAGAATATTCATAATTATTTGGAAAAGCAATTAGGCCTACTTCTTTTTCTGACTAGGTATTTGAGGCTGAATTTTCTTCATATTGCTCCAACCAAGAGTATCAGTACAGATTAAATGCAAAAGCAGATATGAAAATCCTGCTGTCTTGTATTATATTAGACATTAAAGAGTTTTGCAAAAACAGTAAAACAATTCCACTTTTAGTGCTACATTATATTTCATTTTGAAAAATATATTTTTATCTTAGTGCATCATTTATGTTAACACAAAATGAGTTTATTATTGCTATATTTAAGTGAATTAGTAAATAATTATTTTACATTTTTCCAGCTTAATTTCTAATATGGTAAATAGCATTTGATATAAACTTTTTACACAAAAACTCCTTAGAGTCTTTAGGGTCTTTAATCATTATTAAAAATGCAAATGAATCCTAAGACCAAAACATTTAAAAATTGTTGGTGTTGAATATTGCTTTAAGTACTGCATATTATTAAAAAATGTGAGGCTACCATCATTACTTAACCATTTTTCTCATTTGTACATATTTAAGGTATTTCTCATCTTTTGCAGAACTGTGAACATTGTTTTTGTTCCTTTTTTTTTTTAAGATTTTATTTTTTATTTATTTGACAGCCAGAGATCACAAGTAGGCAGAGAGGCAGGCAGAGAGAGAGAGAGAGGAGGAAGCAGGCTCCCTGCCAAGCAGAGAGCCCGATGCGGGGCTCGATCCCAGGACCCTGAGATCATGACCTGAGCCAAAGGCGGAGGCCTCAACCCACTGAGCCACCCAGGCGCCCCATTGTTTTTGTTTCTATTAATGTTTTCTATGAAAGAGTAGAGTATCCTCTGACATGACTTTGTACATTTTTATCCCATCTAGGAATGTCCCCTCTAAAACTTTTCCATTTGAAGCCCTATCCACCACATAAGACTCGATTCTAGTGCCACCTGAATAGATCACACACACACGTGCACACACACACACACACATTTTGGGGGCTCTCAAAATTTTAAATGTACTGGGATCCCTGAGACCTACTATTTTGAGAACTCGTAATACACCTTTCAGTCTCTTTTTGTTTCTCCCTGTCTCATTATTTCTACCCACTGCTATACTCCTGCTTAGAATAACCTCTCAAATTCTCATGCCTGCTATAGTAGAAATCCAGATTAAGACTATACCTGACCCATAGTACATACTCACTAAATGATAAATTATTATTAGCATTATTACTTCTCACTTTTAAAATCAAGGGTGAGTTAAAGTTACTTGTAAGTGGTCTGCCACATCACCACTAAATCACCTAAATTGTGAATGAAGCTTACTTGCTAAAATGAGTCACTCTAAACTACTTCTGTATGTTATAATATCTGTGTGGTTAGTCTTGTATCCCTCCTACCATTGTATTCAGAAGGTCTCTGACCTTTGACCCAAGAATAAGATTGGCCATTACTACCTTGGGAATATCATTGCTTCTGTCTCAGGGGTCTTGTTGGACTACCTGAAGATAGGGGGTGGGACTCTTATGAGCTACAAAGATTCATTATGTAACTGGCTTTGTATCTGTTTGTTCATTAACATAGGTTTGACACAAACTGATCTAAATTGTTTTATTTTAACATGGTAACCTCTTACTTTTAACCAGGTTATGGGGTAGAGAAACCATAGCCCTTACCGACCTCTGAGTGTGGAAAGTAAGGTATTTCCCAAAAGAGTATAATATTTGGTGACCAACCAAATTGTCATAGGTCAGTAGGCAACAGTGTATCTTCGAATCAAAAAAATCAAAAGATTCAATAGGTTAAAATGTGAAAGTATATCTTCTCTTGATGGCATAAACATAAAACATCAGCATTTATCTACAGAAGAAAATATAGGTAGTTGGTTGAAGACTACAGAGTAACACATCAGAATTTCTCATTTATTTTCAGTGATGACTATAACATTAAGTCTGAAAAAATATGAATCTGTTTTTTCTTGTTTTTAAAACAGATTTATTGACATAATGGTTCACATATACGATTCACCCACTTAAAGTGGACAATTCAGTGGGTTTTGCTATATTGTTATTTGCTTTCTTTAATTATGATAAAAATATATAACATAAAATTTGACATTTTAACCATTTTAAAGTATATAATTCAATGGCATTATTTGCATATATGTTGTTGTGGAACTGTACCATAGCTTTTTATCTTTTTTTTTTTTTTAAGTTCATGCTTTTTTATTTTAAAAATCATTTTTTAATTTAAAAAATAGTGGCGGGGCACCTGGGTGGCTCACTGGGTTAAAGCCTCTGCCTTCGGCTCAGGTCATGATCTCGGAGTCCTGGGATCGAGCCCCACATCAGGCTCTCTGCTCACTGGGGAGCCTGCTTCCTCCTCCTCTTTCTCTCTGCCTGCCTCTCTGCCTACTTGTGATCTCTGTCTGTTAAATAAAAAATAAAAAATAAAAAAAAATAGTGGCAATTTTTTTCTTCTGCCTTAATATTATCAGGTTTTCTTCTGCCTTAATGTTATCAGGTTGTATGTAGTTACCTTTTTCATTTAAAACTAAATTGGCAGGGCACCTGGGTGACTCAGTCAGTTAAGTGTCTGCCTTCAGCTCCAGTCATGATCCCAGGGTCCTGCGTCAGGCTCCCTGCTCTCTGGGGATTCTGCTTCTCCCTTTCCCTCTGCCCCCCTGATCATGCTCTGTCTCTCTTTTTTTTTCTTCCTTTCTTTCTTTCTTTTTCTTTTTTTCTCAAATAAATAAATAGAATCTTCAAAAAAATAAAACTAAATTGGCTTCCATACAAACCAAGAAAACATTTTGATAATATACTCTTAATAAATATTTCAAAATCTATTTTATAACTCTTAATCTTAAACTGAGAAACAAACTGAAGGTTGCTGGGGGTGAGGGGGTAGGGATAGGGTGGCTGAGTAATGGACATTAGAGAGGGTATGTGCTATGGTGAGTGCTGTGAAATGTGTTGATTATTCAGACCTGTACTCTTGAAACAAATAATATATTATATGTTAATTTTTTAAAATCTCTTATAAAATTTAAAATAGCATCTTAAGCAGTCTCAAATTATCAACAAAAGAATCTTAAGAAGTTCTTTTTTGCATTTTACCATTAACTGGCTGGACTTTCCTAGACAACACCTTACCCTGTTCTTTGTTCTAATTTCCTCCTCTGTAAAATAAGGAGACAAGATTATATGGACCCTGAAATCCCTTTCGGCCCTTCTCTAAAACAACCACTTGAACAAACATTTATTATCTGGGAGACAGTGTGAGATGCTGGGAATACAAAGAAACTTAAAATTCTTTCTGTTCTTGAGAAACAATTTAATTGGAAGGTTAACCCAAATCGAATGGCAATGTACAGAGCATTCCAAAGAAAAGGGAGGGGTTCTGACAAGGGTATGTCAGTATTTCACAGGAGTGATCTCTGGGGGAGAGGTTTTGGGGAAAATCTCATTGAGGACTCATGGTAGATCTTGAATATTTAAATGGCTTTGTACAGAAGGAGAATTGAAGCAGCTCGTTGAAGCCAGTGATATTTGTAAGTGAACACTTAGAAGTGCACTTAGAAGGAATCATATCATGGGTGATTCAGAAGGCCAAGTTCAGAGTTTAGATTATATTCTTTGGGCAAAGAGAAAATAATAGGGAAGTTAATCCTAGGGGGAATAAACTACTATACTGATATGCAAATTACTATGCAACAATGAACTTCAGAGGTGATATTTGAACTGGGATAAGAAAGAAGAAAAGAATTTGGAAAGGTGAAGAAGAAGGTTATTTCAACCAAAGGAAACGCTGCATATAAAAGCATAAAGTGGCAAAATGCACTACATATTTGGGAAATGGACAGCAGTCCATTAGAGCTGGATAAAGAAGAACATCACACGTTGGAGTGACCAAAAAAATGAAAAGATAGGTAGCAGTTGACTTAGGAGAGCTCAAACCAGCATGCTAAGGGATTCAGATGTTATTTTGTGAGCAACGAAAGTTTAAAGATTCTTAAAGAGGAGAGTCATGTGATCTGAACTGTTTTCTAAGAAATTCAAAATCCGAAGGGCTCTAGCTACAATTTAAAGGATGGTTTGGAAGATAACATTAGGAAAAGTGAGAATCCTTTTGTAATTGTCCAGGCGAGAGATGATGAGAGACTGGATCGAAAGAGTGGGATAAGAAAAGAATAGATACCAAAGTAAAAGCGAGGTTGAAAGCAGCAAAATTTAGCAATGCAAAAGGAAAAGCTGATGCCCAAATAAAACAACAATAGTAAAAATAATGAAAGAACAGTATTAATAGTAGTGGATACAAATTACTGTGTAATACTGTGTACCAGAAACTGTGCTAGAAACTTTACATGTATTATTTCATGTAATCCTTTCAATTAATCTCTGACATAGGTCAGTCCCATATTTATTGATGAGGAAATTGAGATTCAGAAAGATTTAAAAATTTGCTTATGGTCAGACAGCTAGTATGGAAAAAAATCTCAAATATAATATTTCTTGGTTATTCTTCAGTCTTAGTTGCAAAGATTCAGTAACCACCTTACATAGATTTGGGTGCTCTATCCTCTGTGAATTTTCCATATGCATACACAAATGTTATTGTTTCTTTGCCTGTCTCCACTCTAAACCTCTTGAGGAAAGGAATCATATCTTTTTTTAATTCCAGTTAGTGAATATACAGTGTCATATGAGTTTCAAGTGTACAATATAGTGATTCAACACTTCCATTCATCACCCAGTGCTCATCATGACAAGTGCATTCCCTAATCCCTAGCACCCCCCTCCACAACACCCCTCTGGTAAATATCAATGTGTTCTCTATAGCTAAGAGTCCTTTTCTTGGTTTGCTTTTGTTTCTCTCTTTTTTCCTTTCCTGTTTTTCTTTTTGTTTGTTTGTTTCTTAAATTCCACATATGAGTGAAATCATTTGGCATTTGTCTTTCTCTGACTGACTTATTTCACTTAGCATTATACTCTCTAGATCCATGGTGTTGCAAATGGCAATATTTCATTCTTTTTATGGCTGAATAATATCCCATTGTGTATATATACCACCTCTCCTTTATCCATTCATCCATCCATGGACACTTGGGCTGCTTCCATAGTTTGGCTACTGTTAATAATGCTGCAATAAACATAAGGGTGCACATATCCCTCAAAAGTAATGTTTTTGTACTGTTTGGGTAAATACCAGTAGTGAAATTACTAGATCATATTTTTTGTCTTATCCTCGACATATAATGTGTTTTTCAGCCCATAGTGGACATTCAACAATAATTTTTTAATTAAAAGATTTTATTTATTTATTTGAGAGAGAGAGAGAGCACATGCAGGGGGAGGAGCAGAGGGACAGGGACAAGTAGACTCCACGCTGAGCACGAAGTCCAATGTGCGGCTCGATCTCACAACCCTGAGATCATGACCTGAGCCAAAACCAAGAGTTGGATGCTTCACCAACTGAGCTACCCAGGCGTCTCTTCAACAATAATTTTTTAAGTTATTTTTAACTTGTACTGTGGCAAAATACACATAACGTAAAATTTACCATTTTAACTATTTTTAAGTGTACAGGTTAATAGTGTTAAATATATTCACATTATTGGGCAATAGATCTCCAGAACTCTTTTTATCTTGCAAAACTGAAATTCCATACTCATTAAATGATGCCCCATTTACTCTTCCCTCGGCCCTTGACCACCACCATTCTATTTTTAGTCTCTATGGATTTGCCCACTCTAGGCGTCTTATATAAGTGGAATCACATGGTATTTCTTTTTATGACTGACTTATTTTGCTTAGCATAAAGTCCTCTTCAAGTTTCATCCACGTTATAACCTGTGTCAAGATTTCCTTCTTGTTTTAGAGAATATTTAACATGATATCTACCCTCTTAACAAACTTGTAAGTGTACAACACAGTATTGTTAACTTAGGTGTGATTTGTACAGTAGCTTTCTAGAACTTACTCATCTTACATAACTGAAAATTAACGGCAATACCCTCGTTTCTCCCCAGCACTTTTGCAGCTCCTGGCAACCACATTCCTACTTTCTGCTTTCTTGGCTATTTTAGATACCTTCCTTTTAAAAGCAAAATGTTATCCCGTTGTCCATGTATACCATATTTCATTTATCCATTCATCCATGTATAGATACTTGGGTTGCTTCCACCCTTTAGCTATTGTGAATATAATGCTGCTATGAACATGAGTATACAAATATCCTTTTAAGACTCTATTTTCAATTCTTTTGGGATTGCTGGATTATTTGGTAATTATATTTTCTATTCTGTGAGCTACAACAAAACCTTGGTTTTCACAGTAGCTACACTATTTTACATCCCCACCAATAGTGCACCAGAGTTTCAATTTCTTCACATCCTCACTAACACTTGTTCTTTTCTTTTGTTCTCTTCCTTCTTTTTTTTTAAAGAGTAGCCATCCTAATGATTGTGAGAAAGTGAACATTAATTTTTGAATGAATTAATGAATGCTTGAAAAACCAAATGAGATATTTCTATCCTAACTTCTCCTATTTCCAACTGTAATTGAGCCCATTCTTTTCTGGATAACGATGGACTCTCTCTAGTAGCTCCATTATGTCTTTTCATCTATGCTTTGCTTAAGCTATATGAAAATACTGCTGAAACTTCCCTCTTAAAAGTCCTTTTAGATTTCAGAACTTTTTTTTTTTTTTTGTAGGATGCTTTCTTCTCAGTAAGCATCCTACAAAAACTACATAGGATTACCTCACTGACCTTTTCCACAGTCAACCATGGCATAATTGGGTGGTATAGAAGTTTTAGACTGGCTCTGGATCTCGTTTTTCATGTGCTGGGTGGTTCCACATCACTGGCAAGGATATATTTAATGAAACCTGTGGATAAGATTCATTTTATGACTTTGTTAAACCAGTCAACTCTTGTTAGTTGTGTGTGTATTATAAAATATAAATGTAGAAAAACATTACTTGTATATGTTTTCTTTAGAAGAAATGAAATATTTCTTAAATAAGCCATATAACATGTAAAATTTGGACATACGGATTTTAAATTTTGAACAGAAAATTATCTGTTAAGGTGCTGTGTAATATTGTTTGTTTGCTTTCCTAAGAAGCAATATAAGTAAAAATTGTAGTCTAAAATGCACTTACAAGTGCAAACAAAAAAGCCTCCCATAAATACATGTCCATCTAGTATTCTTATTCTGAGGTTTCTATTACCAAAAAAAAGAGTGACCCAGCTGTCTGTTATACCTATATCCTTTTAGTTTTACTGTTTAGAAGGACGGTTTTGACTTTGCAGTGGGAAATTTTCTTTTTGTTTTCATTTCTGAAATAGAAATTTGTACCCCTCCACCCCCAAAAAAGTATATACAGGCACCTGGCTGGCTCAACCAGAGGAGCGTGCAACTTTTGATCTCAGAGTCATAAGTTTGAGCCCCACATTGGGTGTAGAGATTACTAAAAAAAAATAGAATGTATATATAAGACCATGTGATAAAATACATGAGATACTGGGCATAGTTTAACAAATGTCTTGTACTAAACATGTTCTAAACATTCAGAAAGAAATAACATTGAGTTTGTGAAGCTAATAGGAAATATAGGAGGAGATTAGTTTTAAAACTTGAAATTATGAATTATGTATTACTTTGGAGTAAATTATCTCCTAAGACTTTAAAAGACACATAATGCCAATTAAATCTTAAGTTACTTTTTTCTTGGGACTCTTTTAATTATTTAAATCCAAACTGGTACTACTTAAAATTGAGTTTTTGTTTTTCATTAAATGACAAAGATCTTTTTTTTTTTTAAAGATTTTATTTATTTATTTTTTAGACAGAGAGAGAAAGCGCATGAGCAAGCACAGGCAGACAGAGAGGCAGGCAGAGGCAGAGGGAGAAGCAGACTCACTGCTGAGCAAGGAGCCCGATGTGGGACTCGATCCCAGGACGCTGGGATCATGACCTGAGCCGAAGGCAGCCGCTTAACCAACTGAGCCACCCAGGCGTCCCAAATGACAAAGATCTTACAAAGAAAAGACCTTTTCAAGAGGAAGGTGATTATTTTTCTTGAATAGATAATACAGACAGCTTTCAATCATAGCTATGCATTTTCTTAGACTCAAAAGTATGGGGTCAAATTCATTTTAGCTTTGGTAATAATCTTGCAGGTTTGACTTGCTCAATCTCCACTGGGTTCTTACTATATGCAATGCATGGGGCTAAGAATAGAGGAATATAAAATTCAACAAATAAAACACTGTCCCTGCCCCCCTAAGAACCCACAGTCTAGTGTAGATAAGGCAATTCAATTTCCAAAACTTGCAGCATAAAGTGGGAAAAAGGTGCCATAAAAAGAACAGAAAACACAAGATTGCAAACAGACATTAACTGAATTGGTTTTTCACAACCAGTATGTTCTTTAGCCAAGTGAGGGTGTTAGGTCTCCTCCCCCAGAACCTTACTACAGAGTGGTATGTTACAATGCCAGCAAAACTGAGCCTGCATTTTCCAAATATACATATTTTAGTAACCAGTTTCTCAAAGAATCAGTCAACCTGTTCTGTAGGCTGGATGGAATCCCAATTGTCTGTCCCTTTGGGCAGTCACTTCAGAAGCATGTTATAAGAGAGGTTCATTCAAACCACATAGAGCAGTAAGCTTCAAACCAGATGTGGCAAAATGTCATTTGGAATTTCACTATAAACTTCTAGGGGTGTCAGGCAACAGAATTCCATGAGAATAGGATGGAATCTTTGACCACAAGAGCCACTGCAAAGATCATAAACTACAAGGACAACTTTTTTCTTTTACCCTTAGTTTATGCTATAACAGTGAGGTCAGCACAATATTTTCAGGCAATTCATGTAACTGGAATGATATTTATTTCACTGATGAAAACTCATGTTTAGAATTTGTTATGCTGATTTAGCACACTCTCTGTTACAGATTGGATATGAAAAAGGTTGAAGCCTTGTAGAGGGAGCACTGAAATGGGAAATTCTGATCTTAGTGTTTTCAATATAAGAGCCCACTCCTGGATTGATTTCATAACTTCAGTAGTTAGCTAATTTAACTAATTAGACTAAAGCTAGCCAGTTGGCTGGATGAATAGGATAATGAATTAATTGACTAATTACACTCACACAAGTACATATATCAAGCTCCTTCTTCTCCCTTTCCATATATATGTATACATAGATATACATATATATATCTCCACACTTTCTTCTCTTCCAAGTATTTAGAATAATTATAAACAATGTAATTAATAATTTCTAAGTGAGAAGGGCCTTGTTCAAAAGTTTTTACTAACACTGGTATATTTGATTTGATGCCTTATAACTGTAACTAAGGATACTGTCATTTCTTTAAATGCATTTGAAGTGACAATTCTGGAGTTTCTTCAGAGCCAGGTTTCAAGCAATGATAAAATTACTCATCTGACTTTATAATGTCATAACAAGTTGATCCTAAAACAAAATCGTCACCCTTTTTCACCATATGTGCCTCAAATACCTAGCTTTGTCTTAGGAAGCCAAATGTGCAATTGAATGATAGAGATTTGTTACTATGAACTTCTGATTCAACATGTTGGATTGAATATATGTGTTTAAATCTATATTATCACATAGAAACTATGCAAATTCTATTTAATAAATATTTATAGTTCTTATATAAGCCAGGTACTAGGATGTGAACAAAACAGAGTTAAACAAACAGGGAAAAATAGTTACCATCATAATGCTTTCATTCTGGTGGAGTGTTGTTTTTTTTTTTTTTTTAATTAAAAACTCAAGCAATCCCTGTCCCCTGAGCTTCTGACTTACATATAAACTGCCTTCTTAGGAACAAAACAAATGAACATAGGGGTTAAAAAAGAAAAACAAACCAAGAAACAGACTCTTAACTATAGAGAACAAACTGATGGTTACTGAAGGTAACATGGACAGGGGAATGGACAAAGTGGTGATGGGTATTAAGGAGGGCACTTGTGATGAGCACTTGTATATTAAGTGATGAGCCACTAAACTTTACACCAGAAACCAATATTACACTGCACATAAACTAACTGTAATTTAAATTTAAAAATATGGAGAAAAATCCCTGCCTGCTTGACATCTCTTACTGATTTCATTATAGGCAACTATAAATTAACATCTCCAAAACAAGCTCTTGATATTTCCCCCTGCCATGCAATCTGTTCCATTTGAAATTGCCCCCCCAACACGCTTCAATGAAAAACAGTTCCATCCATTCCATTGTTCAGGCCAAAATCCTTGAGTCACCATTGTCAGTCAGGTCTTCACAATCCTGTTTCCAATCCACCAGCAAACCCTGTATATTCTATCTTCAAAACATATCCGGACTACCATTTCCTACACATTCCCAGTGCTACCATGTTGGTCTAAATCACCACCATCTCTTGGGACCCCCGGGTGGCTAACCAACTGCACATGGGTGGCTCAGTCCGTTAAGTGTCTGCCTTCACCTCAGGTGATGATCTCAGGGTCCTGGGATCCAGCCCAGCAACAGGCTCCTTCCTCAGCGGGGAGTCTATTTCTCCCTCTGCCTCTGGCCCTCCCTGCTGCTCCCTGCTTGCTGATCCCACGCGCACCCATGTGTGCTCTCTCCCTCTCTCTCAAATAAATAAAATCTGAAAAACTTTTTTAAAAAATTGTTAAAAATCACCACCATCTCACACTTGAATTATTGGATAGCCTCCTAATTGACCTAACTGCTTCTTCCCTTCCTCAACTATTTTAAATACAGAATCCAGAAAAATCCTCACGGGACAACAGCAAGATAGCAGGATAGGAAACTCCCAACTCTTCTTCCCTCAGAGACATTAATTTAAAAATACATGGACCAGGGCTCCTGAGTGGCTCAGTGGCTTAAGCCTCTGCCTTAGGTTCAGGTCATGATCTCAGGGTCCTGGGATCAAGCCCCGCATTGGGCTCTCTGCTCGGCAGGGAGCCTGCTTCCCCAGCTCTCTCTGCCTGCCTCTCTGCCTGCTTGTGATCTCTCTCTCTCTGTGTCAAATAAATAAATAAAATCTTTTTAAAAAATAAATAAAATAAAAGTCCCTTGCACTTAAGGCAAGTGAAAAAACAGCCACAACAAAGCCAGTAGGAAAATTCCTGACACCCTCTCCATAATCCCTCCCCTGCAACAGTGTCACATACTGAGCAGAGAATCCCAGTTCCCCGATGACCTCTGTGGAGAAAAAGAGAAGATTGGACGATAGTCCAACATTCTGACTTTTCAGGGAGGCTGCATGATGGACTGACTCTGTCTCACCCGTCTCAAAGTGCTGATGGGACATGGCATACTCTAGATGTCTGGGGGCTACTAAGGACAAAAAAGAGCTGGGCAGTGTGTTGCTGCCCCAGAGGACCTGTGATACAACTGACAGAAGCTGACACAGCTTGGCAGCCTCTCCTTCAGGGAGAAAGAAAAGAGTAGAGCATGCATCCAACATTTCAGGTTTTCCGGGGGCTTCCTGAGGGACTGATTACTGTCTTGCCTGTCACAGAGTGCTGATGGGACCTGGCATACTCTAGATGCCTGGGAGCCTCTCAGAACAAAAGAGAGCTGGGTGATTTGCTGCTGCTCCACAGGATTGGTGGAACAGCAGAAAGAGGTCCAGGGACACTTTCAACCAAGTATCTTATAACCAGAAAAATGATCTTTCAAAACTGAGGGGGGAAATACGTCTAAATAGATAGAAACTAAGAGAATTTCTTGCTAGGAGACCTGCTTACAAATAATACTAAAGGAAGTTCTTCAGGCTGAAAGCACATGACACCAGACAGGAATTCAAATCCACACAAAATATCAAAGAGCACTGGTGAAGTTACTTGCTTAATTATAAAAGATGATATCAATATATATTTCCTTTCCTCCTGTTAGGTGATTTTTTTAATTGTATAAAATAATAATTGCATATAAGTGCATTGTTGGGCTTATAACATGTATAAAAGTAATATATTTGAAATAATAGCACAAAAGAAGTGGTAGATGCAAAGTTGTACTTGACTAAAGAAATGAGACCAGACGAGAAGTCAAATCCACAGGAAAAAATAGAGGAAACAGAAATAGAAAATAAGATTAATATACTCCACAAATATATGCTTTTGCTCTTCTCTCAGCTTCTTTATATTACATAAAATTATATAAAGTAGCAACTAAAAAATATTCCTAGGTTTCTAAAAGCACATGCATATCTGTTAACAGCTATCATTAATTGCACCAAAATGGGGGGGGTGTTATAATTATATAGAGAATGGAGCTACACAGTTATAACGTTTTTCCTTAAAAAGGAAGGTAAAGAAAAATAGTCAACCCCAAATTCTATATTAGATAATGATAGCCTTCACAAAAGAATGGAAGACATTTTTACATAAACAGAAACTAAGAGATTCTGTCACTAGCGCACCTGCACTCAAAGAAATGCCAAATAATTTCTTTAAAGGATGGAAATGATGCAGGATGGAAGCTCAGATCAACACTAAGGAACACAGAACACCAGAAATAGTAAATCAGTCAATAAATACAAAGACTCCTTGAAACAGAATGATTGGGGGGAAACCTTAGGCCATATACAAAAGAAGAAAGAAGCATTAGATCTATGGTTCAAATTTTGTGAAAGGAGATAATTTCCTATATAATATTATATCTTTAGCCAAACCAAGAATTGATTATAAGGGTTAAATAATCTCATGTTCAGATTTTTTTTTAATGCTCCTCATGCACCCTTTTCTCAGGAAGCTGCTGAATGATGTGTTCCACTAAAACAAGGGTGTAAAACAAGAAAATAATGGACACAGTATCCAGAAAACAGAGTCTCTAACATAGGAGAGAGCTAAAATGAATACCAAGACCCATTCTCAAGAATTCTGATCCAGTGGGTTGGGAATGGGGCCCATTTAGTTGTATTTTTAATGAGTCTAGGCTGGGTGATTCTGATACAAAGCCTGATTTAGGGACCATGGATATATCTTTTCTTGTCTGCTTTTAAAATAACCCTGTGATTTAGGAATACCAGATATTATCCTCATTCTACAAATTGAATCAAGGTTGTACATGTAATAAATAACAAAACTAAGATTAGAATTCATTTGTATTTTGAGATAGTTGAGCTATTTTCTCACTGATAAAATGCCATAGATAAAATGTCATAGTGTTTCTCTATGGTCAATTAATCTTTGACAAAGTAAGAAAGAACATTCAATGGGAAAAAGTCTCTTCAGCAAATAGTGTTGGGAAAACTGGTCAGTTACATGCAAAAGAATGAAGTTGGACCACTGTCTTACACCATACACAAAAATAAATTCAAAATGGATTAAAGACTTAAATGTGAGATAGGAAATCATCAAAATCCTAGACGACAACACAAGCAGTAAGTTCTCTGACATTGACAGTAGAAATATTTTTCTAAATATGTTTTCTGAGGCAAGGAAAATAAAAGCAAAAATAAGCTATTGGGACTACATCAAAATAAAAATCTGCACAGCAAAGGAAACAATCAGCAAAACTAAAATGCAACCTACTGAATGGAAGAAGATATTTGCAAATGACATATCCGTTAAAGGCTTAGTATCCAAAATATATAAAGAACATAGAAAACCCAATGCCTAAAAACCAAATAATCCGATTTAAAAATGGGCAGAAGACATGAACAGCCATTTTTCCGAAGACATTCAGATACCCAACAGACACATGAAAAGATGCTCATCATCACTTACCATCAGGGAACTGCAAATCAAAACTACAATAAGATACCACCTTACACCTGTAAGTATGGCTAAAATTAAAAAAAAAAACAACAACGCAAGAAACAGCAGGTGTTGGCAAGGATGCAGAGAAAGGGAAACCTTCTTACACTGCTGGTGGGAATGCAAACTGGTGCAGCCACTGGGAAAACAGTATGGAGGGTCTTCAAAAAGTTAAAAATAGAACTACCCAAGATCTAGTGATCATGCTGCTGGTATTTACCCCCCATGTAAAAAAAAATAAAAAACAAAAACATTAATTCACAGAGATACATGCACCCCTGTGTTTATTGTAGCATTATTTACAATAGCCAAATTATGGAAGCAGCCCAAGTGTCCATTGACTGATGAATGGATAAAGAAGATGTGGTGTATAAATATACAATAAAATATTATTCAGCTGTAAAAAGAATGAAATCTTGCTATTTACAAATGGATGGAGCTAGATAGTATAATGCTAAGTGAAGTCAGTCAGAGAAAAAGAAATGCCATATGATTTCACTCATATGTGGAATTTAAGAAACAAAACAAAGGAGCAAAGGCCGGGGGGAAGAAAGTGAAAGAGAG